>CAJVPP010000349.1:0-35195 GCA_910592005.1 Funneliformis mosseae | reverse complement strand
AAATTTATTTTATAAAATCTTTCAATTTGATTTGATTCGAGTTATATAAATTTTAAACTCGACTCAATTTGACTCAATTTGATTTTAACTCAATTCAATTTTAAAAAAAAATAATAAAAAAAATGAAAAGATCAAGAAGGGGGGAAGAGCAAAGATTCGTTATCATTCTTCTTAAACAATAAAAATAATTATTCAAGTTGAACGATTCATCATCATTCTTCTTGAACGATAAAAAAAATCATTCAAGTTGAATGATTTATCATCGTTCTTCTTGAATGATAAAAAAATTATTCAAGTCAACTCAAGTCAACTCGAATCAAGTCAAATTTAAATTGAGTCAAGTTAAATATTTAACTTGACTTAAATTTGGCTTGACTTGTAAATCATCGAGTCAAAAAAAACATAAACTCAACTTGATTTAAACTCAACTCAGCTTATCTGACTTGTGAGTTAACTTGACTCGTCCAGAACTCTAGTTTTGTATTTGTGAATAAAAGTAAGAGCTATTTTTTCAGTTCCTATTGTATTTGTTATACAAAATATAGTAATGCAAGATTTTTCTTTTTATGATCAGATATAGGATCATATGCTAAAACTTTAGAAGGTTCCATTTCCAAAAGAGATCAGTTTTGTCTCCATTTCAAATATCTTCAAGGTCATAGTGTTTAAGAAATTATTGTAAAGTAATATAATTATTTTCTATTGGTTCAGTAGAAGGAGCACTTAAAGCTTTACCTTACTTTTGAAATTAACGCAATCTATGTTTTTTTTTAAAGTCAGTTAATCATCCCTTTGATTAATGAAAATCTTCTATAGAAAACCGCCTAGCAAAAAAATCTGCTTTTATTTTTAAGATATTACTATTAATATCTATTTCAAATATTATTTAAAATATGTATTTAAGATATTTGAAATGAGTATTTAATATATTATTTAAAATGTTCATTTAAAAAATTATCTAAATATATATTTAGAATATTTAAAATAAGTATTTGAAATATTATTTAAAATATATATTTAAAATATTGTCTGAAATGTATATTTAAAATATATAAAATAAGCATTTAGAATATTGTCTGAAATATTTATTTGGATCATTATCTGAAATATATATTTAGGATATCTAAAATATGCATTTAGGATAAATGTGTATTTAAACAAGTAAATATTTCAAATAATTTTTGTATTTAGAATATTCTAATTATGTATTCTTATTTAAAATATTCTAAACATATATTTCATATATTAATATTTTTAGGGTATAATAGATTTAAATCAGTCTACAAAATAAGTTACTATTAATTATTATAAATGAAAAAAATTATTTAATTAAAAAACTTTTACAATAGAATTTACTTTTAATCTAAAATTTTTAAATTAATAAAATAGAAATATTAGTTAATTTTCTTTTTTAAATTTTTTAAAAAATTTTATATTCTTTTTCTATAGAAACTTATCTTCAATTATAACTTTAAATTAGTTTATAAAAGTAATTTATTTATAATTAAAAAATATTATAATTTTTTATTAAAACTTATTTCTAATCAAAGATTTTAAAAATCTGAATTAGACTATAAGCTAATATTAATAATTTTTTCTTTAATTATAAAATTTTTATAATAAAATTTACTTATTTCTAATTCAAAAATTTTATAATTTAAAGATTTCAAATCAGATTATAAAATAAGTTAATATTATTTATATATATTTTTAATTTAAAAAAATTTTAATTTTTTATAATAACTTATTTCTAATTTAAATATTTATGATATAGAAATTTTAAATTAATTTATAATAAAATAAGCTAATATTAAATATATTATTTTAAATAAAAAAAATTTAATTAAAATTTAAAAGTTTTATAATAAGACTTACCTTTAATCTAAAAATTTTAATAATTTAAAATTATTAAATCTAGATCAATTTATAAAATAAGCTAATGTAAGTTTTTTTTTAAAAATTCAAAAAAAAAATTAATTAAAAACTTTATAATAAGATTTATCTTTATTCAAAAGTTTTAAAACTTACAAAAAAAATAAGTATTAATTAGTTTTTTTAAAAATTTAATATAATTTTCTCTATAAAAATTTATTTCTAATTTTAAGATTTAAAGAATTTTTTATATTAGTATATAAAAGTAAACTATTATTAATAATAATATTTTTTTTTTTTATAAAATTTAATTAAAAATTTTAGAATAAAATTTATCTTTAATTTAAAAATTTTATAGTTTAAAAATTTTTAGTTTTAAATCAGTCTGTAAAATAAGTTAATATTAGTTTTTTTTAAATTCAAAAAATAATTTTAATTAGAAATTTTTATAATTTTACCTTTAATTTAAAAATTTTAAAATATATAAAAAAGTAAGTGTTAGTTAATTTCTTTTTTAATTTTTTTAAAAAATTTAATATATCTTTCTTTTATAAAAATTTACCTTTAATTCTAAAGCTTGAAGAATTTTTAGATTAATTTATAAAAATAAATTAATATTAAAAAATATTAATAATTTTTATTAAAATTTATCTCTAATCTAAAGTTTCAAAAATTTAAAATAGTTTATAAATAAACTAGTTTTAATATTTTACTTTTAAAAATTTAAAAAAATTTTTTATAATAAAAATTATTTATGATACAAAAATTTTACAATAGATTTTAAATCAATATAAGATAAGTTAATGTTAAATATTTTTTTAATTTAAAAATTTTTATAATAAGATTTATTTTTAATTTAAATCTTTTAAGATTTAAAGATTTTAGATCAATTATAAATATAAAGTAAATTAATATTTAGTTTTTTTTAAAATTAAAAAATTTTTTAAATTTCTATTAAGTCTTACTTTTAATTTAAAAGTTTTAAGAATTTAAAAATTTAACTTATAAAAATAAAGAAATACTAATAAATATTTTTTATAATAAAGAAAATCCAATTATTTTACTTTTAAGAACTAATTTTAATAAATAAATAACATTAGTTTTTACTATTTTATTTGTTTAATAATATCTTTTAGTTTATAATTAAGTTAATATTTTCATAATTTAATATAATTATGAATATCAGTAGCAGTCATAAGTATCTAACTGTCTCTAACTTTGACTATAAATAAGTAAATTCAAAAATTTTTTTTATTTAAAAAATACATAACTAACTAACTAAAATTAATACATTGTATAGTTATCATTTAACTTTATAAGTACAGCTATACGTCTCTTTATGCTAGCTACCAAATTTGTGATAAGTACAGGTGATAATCAGTTCTATTCTGTAAATTCTTCCTTTAATCTCTAATTGATTGAATTTTTTTTTTGTATATTAATGTTCATTAACTTCCAAATATTTTCTATAGAGTTTTAGTCTAGAGACATTGATGGTCAAGGAAGTACTTTATTGTCATTTTCTTTCTTCTATTTTTTTGTGATTTTTGATTGATGCTTTGGATCATTATCTTCTTATAAGATCCAATATATATTACTTGTACTAAAAAGTTTAGAGGTGGAAGCCAAAAGATCCTGTTCATAAATAATACACATAAATTTAGCATTAAGGTTTCTCTGAAAGCAAATAACTTACCAAATTTAGAAGCAAAAAAACATCTCAAATATGAACTTTTAGTAGATGCTTAACAGAACGAAACACTTTTTTTTTAGCAAAAAATTGCTAAACCTTTTTTTTAATGTATATAATTAAAATATACTCTCATCTATAAAAATAACTCGATTCTAATTAAAATTCTTATATTTTTTTACCTATTGCAACCTTTTCTTTTGATAGTTTTCTTTAAGTAAAGGTTTAAAAATTTCATTACTAAACTTTTCTTCAGACTTATAAAGACGTCACCTTATTGTTTTTACACTAAACCTAATACCTTTTTTTTCATTTTTTCTTGTATTTGAATGGCTGTTATATTATGTTCTTTCTCTGTCATCTTACAATCTTGTTATTTTATTTCGCAGTAGTTATATAAGGCTATTCTGATTTTTCTAAAATACTTAAATCCTGATTTTCATAATATCTTTTAATCTAATAAATAGCTATAGACTTACTATAATGTACCTGTTTAGCAATAAATTTAAAACTAAACTTTAGACCAGCTAGATGTTTATGTAAAAAGATAATTTTATATCATTTTTTTAAAGAAAGCTCCATTTTTCAAGCGAAAGTTTGATGATCATCTAAATTTTTTTTGTATCTTTGATACTTATAAATTTACTAATAATCATGTATTGTATTATATTATATTCCTGAAAAATTTAAGAGGTAGTTATATAATAATTTTGAACAATCTTAGACAGTTGAATACTTATGACTGCTACTGTATTAATATTATTAATATACAATTTTTCAGGTTATAACAGTTAGATGTAATATAGAAAAATTGATTTTTTTAAAGTTTACGTATAAATTTCAAAATAGTTTGATATTAATCTTAGTCATTTTACCAATAATTTTATTAAGTTTACTAAATATGAGTAGTTTTAATTACTGAGTAATGATTTTTATAATAAAAAATAAAGAAATACTTTATTGAAATAAAAGAAAAATAATAATATAATATAAAAATAATAAATATGGATTCTTTATAATAAAAAGAGCAGAAATTACCAAAAAAATTTTTTTGGATTAATATTAAAACTGAACTTATTTTACTAAAAAAATAATATTTAGCTTATAAAATAAAAATAATTTTTGATAATTTCTGCATAATACTTATAATTTATTTATTATTTTATGATATATTTGTATTACTTATTATATAATTTAACTTTATTTTGTGTTATATGGTTTATTATCTATAACATGTAATTTCAATTAATTATTTATAAATTATAACCCTTTGTTTTATTAATTATTTTCTAATTTTTTAATGTTATAAATTTTTTATTATATTTTTTTTTTATTGATTAATTATATAATATATTATTTTATAATTTTTTAATTCTACACTATAAATATTAATTTAAAAAATATAATTAATTAGAATTTTAATAAATATTAACAAATTAAATAAAAAAATTTGCATATATATAATATTTAAAAAGATTATATAATAATAATCTGATAAATTAAATTATTATGATAGTAAAAATAATAAAAAAATTTTATTTTAATTAAAATTTAATTTTTTTGTAAAAATTAAAATTAATTTTAAATAATTAAAGATAAGTATATTTAAAAATAAATAATAATATTTATGTAGTTGTTAAACCTTTTAATCAGATTAAAAATAGATCCTATAAAAAAAATATATAAATATTTTTAAATCATTATTTATCATTATTATTTATTATTGTTATCATTATTTTCATTATTTATTGTTATTATTATTATTATTATTTATTATATTTATTATAATTGTTTATTTTTTTATTATTATTAATTATTAGAAATAATTTTATTTAGCTTTTTTTCAAAAAAAAAAAAATTCTTTATTATTAATATAAATAAAAAGCATTTTTTTAATAATTTTATTTGATATTTTTAAATATTAATAAAATGAAAACTATCATAAAATCTATGCATTTTTATTTAAAACAAGTATCTGATAAACTTATAAAAAATTGAAAATTATATTCCAAATCCTTATTTTATATGTAACAAAGAAATTTTTCAAATAATATACTTATATTATATTTTAATCTATACAGTCAACTCTTGATATAGCGAACTTTTGATATAATGAATTTTTTGAACAAATATAATAAAAATACTCTTATTATAATGAATTGATCAATCAAATCTCTTAAAATCTTCACTATAGTCTTATAGCGAAGTTGAGGTCTAGGACATAGAGTTTGTTATAACAAGAGTTGACTGTAATTATACATTTTATTAGATTATTTATTATATATATATCTGTTAATTTTTATATTTGTGATAAAATTCTTGAATAAAATTTATATAAATAAGATAAAAATATTAGATATTTTAAAAAGTAAAAATATTAAAAAATAAAATACTATTACTTTAATTTAAAAATTAATAATTAATATTTATAAATTAAAAATTATAAAAAAAGAATAAAAATAAGTTTTTAACTTATATTGCAAAATAACAAAAACTAAAAAGTTAAAATAAAATTTCAAATCAAAAAGTAATTAATATATTTCTTATTTGGTAAAATTATATTAACAAAAAATGAATGTTTATAAAAAATTTTATATAGTATTATAGAATAATAATTATGTAATTTATAAATGTAAATAATACTAAATATTGAAAATGTTAAATATATTAATTTATTTAATATACTTAGATATAATATTAAAAGTATATATAGAAGATTAAATTTATAATAGAAAAGGATAACTATTAGTTGCTAGATGCATCTTAATCAGATTACCTTTAAAAATATGCATAACTCTTAGTTAAATGTATAATTATATTTTTTCTTTTCTTATTTTTTTATTTATTATTTTATCATCTATTTTTTTAATTTTATGAATAAACTATTTGATTTAACTTGTAACTTTTATATAATCTTTTGAGTAATAAAATCAATATTTTATTAATTTATCAAGATATAAATATACTTTACAGTAATAACAAAACTATTAACTTATTTAACTTTTGATACTTTGTCTAACTATTACAATTTGTAATAATTACATGCTAACAGTAAAATATAAGTACTTTATAATAGAAAAAGAGAAAACTACCAAAAATATTTTTTTTATTTTATAAACTAAATATCATTTTTTTAGTAAAATAAATTCAGATTTAATATTATCTCAAAAAAATTTTTCTTAGTAGTTTCTTTTCTTTTTATTGTAAAGCGTCTATATATAGTATAACAAAAAGGTAATATTTTAAAATTAAATTCTAATGATATTAAAGATATTAATGAAAAAATTTTTAAGTAAAATAAAAATATTATTTTATAATTATATGATAAGATTGTAAATTAATTTTATAATTTAATTACATGATATATTATTTTTTTTTTTTTTTATAATAAAAATAATTAAGTATAGAATTTTATAAAAAAATAAGTAAATTTTTTATATTTATAGTTTAATTTAAATTGTTAAATATAATAAAATAATTTTTTGACGATTTTGAATAAATTGTATTATAAGAATAAAATAAACTTTATTAATTAGAAATTTAAAAAAAATAAATGAAAAATTGGTAATTAAATTAATTATTTAAACTAATTCTTTAGGATCCCACTCCTCATCTTATTTTTTGCTATTATATATGAATAATAGTTAGAAACATAGTATTATTTATATATTCATAATCTTAAGAATATTAAATTTTTAATATTTAACCTTTTATCAACGTTTTGTAATGATAATGATTCTTTTAATTTATTTAAAGTTAAATTTTCATCATCCTCATTTCATTTTGTAATCCCCTTCTTCATAAATAATATCTAACATTTGTGAATATTATAATTATTTAGTGCAATATAATTTAAATTTTTTATCATTAAGATTATAGTAATATATTTTTTTTATCATAAATTCTAATGTTTGTATGTTTCTTCGTTTTTCAAAAAACCAATCCAAAATGAAGAAATCAATATTTATAACTTGCTGAATGTGATGTAATAAAAAAAAATAATTCATGTTAAGCTAGATAATAAATTTTAAGTAATAATATAAATGTCAAATTGGTTGAGTAATAATAGCTTTACGAGTTTATTATTATCCTAAACCAAAATAATATGGTTATTTTAATCAGTATATAATTTCAATAATTGATACGTTTTTAAATAATATGATAAAATATATTAAAGGTGTTACTATAAATTCAATTTATTGAATCATAAATATATATTAATTTTTGCGAGATATTTAAAGGGACTTAAATTTCTTTAATAACTACAAATCTATTTCTCATGTCAATTTTATAGTACATTCCAAAGTTTGTGATAGATAGCTTTAACGTTTCGCTATAGTATCGTATGCGAGGAAGATTATCTTCTTTTTATAAATAAAGATCCAGCCTCATCGTTAAAATAAAAAAGTCGTTTATTAATCGATCTAATTTTATATGGAAACAAAGTTAATTATTCTTATTCTCGAATTTTGCACCTTTAGAGACTTGCATATTTATTTTTTTTGAACAATTTTACTAGCAAAAATTTATATACTGTTTGCAACTTATAGATATATTTTTTTTTAAATAATTTTTTTTTATTTATTGTATTTTAACAATTTTTTCTTACTCTACAAGGTTTTCAAATTAATTATTATTTAACAGGTATGTTTTAATACAAGAAAAAATAAAACAGAAAGGTTAAAAGAAAGTGATTAAGGTATGAAAATAAAAATCTAACCAAAGCCTATAAAAAAAACCACCCCCTCTATATATCTACAAATTTTTTTTTTTCAATTTTATGCAGCTGGAACACGCAAGAACGCATCTGGAGATCCCTGCTTGAGACCTTTAACAACACCCTTGGTTGATAAAGCGACAATCGCTTTTGCCATTGCAGCTGGTGATTTATTACCATCTTTAGCAATTACAAGGGCTACTGTACCGGCAACATGTGGAGAAGCTTGGGAGGTACCAGAGAAAACTATTTTACCATTATCATTTTTAAAGTCAGCACCAGTAATGTCAACACCTGGAGCGAAAATATCATTGCACTTTCCAAAGTTTGAGAAATTTGCTATGGCATCGGATTTAGCTTCGGTAGCGCCAACGGTGATAGCGGTTTTAGCAGATGCAGGTGATTTAGTGCAAGATTCTGCATTTTCGTTACCGGCGGCGACAACAACATGAACACCAGCATCGGTAAGAGCCTTAACAGCAGTGTTCACAGCGTCCGAGAAGCCACCACCGAGAGACATGTTGACAACTGATTTCTTGTTTTGACTCTTATTGTGTTGATCAATTACAGCGGTCATACCATCAATAACACCGGCATTTGAACCACTACCGTCAGCGTCCAAAACTCTAATAGCAATGAGATTGGCTTTTCTGGCCACTCCTAAAGTTTTTCCTGCAGCAATGGAAGCGACGTGGGTACCATGACCATTTTCATCATCTTCATTACAACCATCACAGAAAGCACCTCCGCTCTTGGCACGGCCTCCGAATTCATTATGCGAGGTTGTAATACCAGTGTCAATGATGTAAATGTCAACATCTTCTCCAGCGGTATCCGGGAATGTAAATGATTTATCCAAGGGAAATTTTGCTTGATCGATACGATCAATATTTGGTGTTGGGTTTTTTACTACTGCACGTTTATAAAGTTGGGGGACAGCATAGTTAATTCTGACTTTAGCGTCCTTTTCAATGATAGCGAGACCTTTCATTTGTTTAAGTTGTTCTTTCACGAAAGAAGAGCCAAAATTTGCGGAATATCCTTGGATGGTGCCGATAGAGAAATCTCTAAGAACGTCTTTATCTTTACTATTCGATGATGATTTACTTTCGAGTACGTGTTCTACACGTTTGTTGTAACACTCCTTCATGATCTTATAATGCCTTTCCATAATCGACTCTTCAGTTTTAGCAGAAGCTTCATTTTTAAAGACAACGATATATTTTTCGGTTTTTTCTTCAGCGTATTGTTTGGTTTGGGATTTGGGAGGGCATTCAACTTCTCCTTTCGGTTCAACCGAGGAGATCAAGAATGCAACTAGCACAGCGATGGAGAAGAATTTGTTGAAGCGTGGAGCAACCATATTTGAATTCTAGTAAATATTTCTATAAAAAAAGGTTTTACGATTGATTGATTGATTGGTTGATTGATTTTTTTTTTTTTTTTTTTATTTATCCACGCAGTGAATAAGGAAATGTGTGCTAGGAGAAGGGAAGACCACTAGGGTAAAGAATAAAATGAAGGCTTTGGTTATTGCTTTTGAAAGTTTTTGATGAGGGTTTTGAGAATTGGGTTTGGTCCTTTTATAACAATTTTCAGAATAGGATTATCATGTTCCTTATTCGGCCGTTAACTTGTGTAATCTAAATGCCTTGTTCGGTTTTTAATTGTAGTTTCACCTTTGTACTTATTTACCCAAATAGGATGTTGAGTATACTTGTTCAAGAAGGCCTTGTGGCTAATCCTAAAAGTCATTTCGTCCGACTCTAACGCATCTTTTTTTTTTCCTAATGGAAAGTAACAAATCACTAATCATGAAACAGGATATACATTGTTTCATTAACCTTTTTTATATATATATAATTTTTTTTATGCCCGACAAAGGTTTGATGATCATAATCTTTAATTTCTCTTAAAAGAATTTTTATTTCCGAAACAGATTCTTTATTTAAAGGTTAAGGTTACATTTTTTATTTACATTAAATCTCACACGGAACGTCAACGTGCTAATGAATCATGAATTCGCCACAAGTTATAACAATACAATATATTAATTATCAGTATGTCAAAAGAAACCTTTTATTTTTTTTTTTTTTCCTAATGTTCTAAATTTAGAATACTTCGGGATACACCACATTTTTAAATGCATTATCTCCAGCCATTAAATATGAAAGAATGTGGCTTGACATTCGATGACAACAATACGAAAGTTATTCGCAAAAGCCTCTCATGCTTGTTTCAGATCTTAAACTTAAACCAAACAAAACATTAAGAACATCATTAACATCGTCTTTTTTGGATTTCAATCAAATAATTTGTTCGCTTTTGGGTGATCACCAATAAATATGTGGCTCAAAAGAATCTTCCATCAAGGTAATCCAAATGATTTCGAACACTTTTCCTAAGTGAGTGCATATAATTTTTTTTTTCTATAGTTTAGGAAGTTTTCAAATTTGTTCGATTTGAAAGTTTGACGGCCGAACCATGATAAAAAAAAAAATAAAATGTTGATATTTGAGAAAACAAGAAATTTCGTTTGTGCCCCTCAATTGTAGGTAAACTCTATTTATGTTCCTTTAAAACTCGATTAATATTGTGATACAGGGCTTGGCGTCATGTCATATTGTTAAGATTTTAATAAATGAATGTACTGTATATTGAAATTGAAATTCAATGAAGATTAACTTTCTATTATTCAATTTTATTTTTTTTTTCTAAAGTTTTTATTGAACTAATTAAAATTCATGTTCATTGCGAGTTTCCGACACGATACTTTTGATCGTTCAAAATGAATGTAAATCCAAATTTTATTATCTTTAAACGTTAGGGATTGATTCAGCATTTACTAATAAGGTTAAAAAGATAAAAATTTTAAAACCCGACCTGATATGTTTGAAACTAAACCTATGCATTTAATTTTGTAAGCCACTTAATAGTGAGGGATTTACATATTATATCCTCACATTGATGATGTATAATGATTTCAATAATCATCAGTGAGTTGACGTGTTCGAGAACGTAAATGAAAGAGCTACAAATAATGTGTATATCATGCATCGCTAAAATTGAAATAATAAAATGATGAAAGGTATGGTTCATGAGAAAAATCATTGAAACCTATTAAATAAATTAGGGTACAAAATTAGATATGCATGATATTAGTAAGTATGAATAAAAAAAAAAATGAAGAAAAGAAATGGTTGCTTTTATAACTAAACGTTGACTAGCTTCGTTTCTTTTGTTGCTTGCAACCTCGAGAAAATGAGAAAATGAGTCAAGATTTTATTTTACCGGTAATAAACTGACCCTAAACCTCCAAATTAATCCTTTTCCGTAAAAATAGATCCTAGCTATGTGGTGACGGTAACTTTATAATTTTTTTGTTAAATTTGTCCTCTCACTTTTAATTATTTCTAGAGCTTCGATGGTAAAAATCCTTTTGTTACTCTTTTTCTCGAACAAACATCTATGTGGCGTAGTATAAGTTCATGTGACTAACACGATTAGTTATGCTATTAAGCTAGGAGTTTAACATTAATGCTGGTAGGTTAATGTTAGGGATACACCATTTCACGCGACATACACTACTCAACCTTAATGTACGTAGTCCAACAGACCCTTAACCAGTGTTGGCTTTGGGCTCGTTTGGCCGCTAAAAAATTCTTGGCCGCGGCCAAATGCCAATCAAATTCTAATAAGTATTTAATACATATGTTAATAACTAGTTTTTTGGCCAAAATTTGGCTGTTTGGCCCATTTTGGCCATTGGTCACGGCCAAATGACCAAAATTTTCTCGGCCGTGGCCAAATGCCAACACTGCCCTTAACCCTACGACTCCAATCCCTTGCGCCAACGTCTAATCCAAAATTCGTTACGAGTTCAAATAAATAAGGTATGCATATATGCCACGATTTTCAACAAGAAAAAGAAAAAATAACCATATTTTTTTGCATGACATTGTTACCAATTACACCAACTTTATGTTTATGTAAACTTTACGTTGTGTAGAAATAAAGGACGACACGCATAAAAGAAACCTTGTTGTTACATAATAATTGCTATTTTTGTAATCAGAGAGAACATAAAGGTATTAACATTAAATTACGTGTCTATTACTTGTTTATTTGTTTGTTTTATTTTTAGAAATCACTTTTTGCTATAAATCATTGTTCTTCTATTTTAAAAAAGTTTATTTTGTCGTGCAGATGAGAAAAAATAAAGATTTTTCTTGAAAAATCCAAGAATTGAAATGTAAACAACGAAGAATTTGGAAATTCTCGTGAAGTATAAACAAAAAAAAAATAAAAAATAATTAGGGATGTTAACCGGTCCTTACGAATTTAGAGATTACTAATTCTAGAGAAGCCTTAAATCCTAAAATTTTAAATTTTAAGAAATTCTGGGATCCCAAGAGGGTTTATTATTTATTTTCATTAAGTAGCTCATTAATAGTCAAGGTTAATAAATTAATTCTTTGTAATTTCCTTGGGACTTTTAGTACCGCTTAATATCCCTAAAAATAATAATGAATGAATACATTTTCTAATCGTTCGCAATTATTATTATTATTATTATTATATTTGTTATTAAAAAAAAAAAAAAAAAGGCACACGGGACCTTTGCAATAGAAAGTTTAAAAAAAAAAGAAATACTAGCTCCTTTTAAATTAAATTTAAAGAAAGCCGTTCAATGGTAATAATAACCTTATTTTATTTTAGATTGTATTATGTAAATATTATTACACGTCTCAACTATTGGCAAGAGTAATTCAATTTTTCATTTCCTAGATTCTCATCACCAAACATAAACCGTTTCAAGATTCACTAAACAGTATGGTATCAGTTTATGTAAGAAAATTTTCCATTCATAGTTAGGGTTCATTTATTTTTAAACCAAATATTCTTATTATTCTTTTTATAGAAAAAAAAAAAAAAAAAAAAAACCCAAAATTCAATGGAATGAATTGGCGCAATAAGTTGTTTATTTGTTTGGGAATATCTGTTTTCCATTTGGTTGAAACTCTGCAGGTTTATCACTTTGTAGTCTGGTGTTATTAAAGTTGGTGCTACAAAATCAAGTTCTCTCAATCGTGGTATTTGGGTTCAAAGTGAATTATAGAGGTAGATATCGTCTCTCTCTCTCTCTCTCTCTCTTTTTTTCTTACCACCTTTACCTCTCTAAGGCGATTTCAGATCACGTTAGAATTCTATCCAAGGGATAAACACACTTATCCTTAAATGATTTTACCTCCTCAAATCTTTAAAAAAGCAAGTAAATTATTACAATGGCGATAGTTTATTACAAATGTGGTTAATAATTTTTAAAATTTTAAAATTCGGATAAAAAAAAAATTAAATGATCTTTCCAATGTTGTAAGAATCACGTCAATTTTGTCTGTTTTCTTTTTTAAAATTCGATATGCAAAAAAGAATTTGTAACACAAAATTTAACAAAAAAAAAATGATATAAGTATGAACGATTACAGCCACATCAAATATCTCCTTAAAAATCCACACTCTTTTCATTTTTATTTCTACTTTTTTTCTCTCTTTTTTTTTTTTTTTTTTTTTTTTTTGACAAACCATTACAATATGTCAAAAGATTTTTTATCGATATTATCTCATGATTATAAAATATTATTAGAAACGGGAGAATTCTTTGATGTTATTTTGCATACTGGTCAAGATAATGACGAAAAAGATTTCAAAGTTCATTCTCTTGTATTACGAGCTCGTTCAACATATTTTCGAGTAGCTTTATCAAATGTTTGGGCGAAAACAGAAGGAAGTATATTCATCTTTAATAAACCGAATATATCACCAAAAGTGTTTGAAATCATATTAAAGTATTTATATGGCGCATCGATCGATCTACCCGAAAACGATGTCGAATTTAATATAAGTGTTTTAAGAGCGGCGGAAGAATTATGCTTAACGGATCTATTAGAATACATAGAGGATCATTTATTAAATAATACGGATGAATTATTAAATCATTTCGCATTGATTTATAAATTTGCAACCCAAGATGAACATTATAAGGACTTTACAAAGTTACAAGAATTTTGTTTAAATGCGATGGAAAGGGAACCTTCTATCGTTTTTGATTCTACGGATTTCATTAATATAGATCAGGACTCTTTAATCTCGCTACTTCAAATGAGATATTTGATTAGAAGAGAAATTGAATTATGGGATAAAATCGTAGAGTGGTCAATCGCCCAAGTTCCTTACCTTTCATTAATAATTGAAAATTGGTCCCCTGAAGATTTTTCAATATTTGGTAATATCATTTCACCTTTTATTCCGTATATTAATTTTTCTTTAATACGACCAAATGAATTCGCTTCAAAGGTTAGAATTTTTAGAAGATCTTTTGGAGATGAATGCTACGCAAAATTATTGGAATTACATTTGTCTCAATTGGACATTGTAACTGCAACGCTCTTTCAATCATCGCAGGATATTAATTCAACCTTGATTACACCCAAACATGCGGCATTGATTTGTAGTTGGTTAACTAATGATGAAGAGTATCAATCATATAATATTCCTTTTGAGTTTAATTTATTGGTCAGGGGAAGTAGAGATGGGTTTGGTCCCAAAATATTTCATGAAAAGTGTGATTTAAAGGGTCCGACTATCACTATTCTCAAGGTACTTCATTCAGACGAATTACTTGGTGGTTACAATCCTTTAAATTGGGAAGCTCATCCCGAAGGGGCTTTTCATAAAACGAATAAAAGTTTTATATTTTCTTTGGGTCAAGATGACAAACATTCTTCAAATTTACCTTTAACCACTATTCATAGTAAGGTTAAGGAAACAAAAAAGGCAATCTTTCAATATGAGGATTACGGTCCTTGTTTTGCTTCTGATCTAGCTTTGGTGGGAAATTATAAAGGACATTGGGAGGGTCATTGTTTAAAGAAAAATTACGAGAATAGAATTTCTCCTGGCAATTACGTTTTTTACGCTAGCGATTACGAAGTTTTTCAAATTGTCAGAAAATTTCTTTAGGTGAGTTTTTTTTTTTTTTTTAAAAAAAAAAAATAACTTTCATCGTCATATCATCATCATCAGCATCATTATTTATTTAGATGTTATTAAATAATAAAAAAAAAAAAAATCGTTATATTTCAATTTACAAAAAAAAAAATTTGATATCTTTATTTTAAATAATTTTTTTTTTTTTTTCGCAAAGGATAAGATAAATAAATAATAATAAAATTATTTCAAGTTAAACCTACCAAAGGTCATAATTTTGTTGATGAGCATTAGAAGCATCCATAATAATGTTGACATATTTCCTCGTTTCTTCCAACCTTAAGTAAAAGTGTTGTTTTATGAATAACCTTATCTCTTCACAACTCTCTTGATTTGATTTTTTATAATTAATCATGGCATCAATAACATCATCATCCTTAACATCAACCTGATGAAATTCTATGCTTTTTAAAGGAATTTTACATTCATTTAAGAAAAATATTAAAGATATTGGACTCATATTAAAATTAAAATACAAATGCCGTAAAGAAGAAGGAAGCGAATCGATAAAATAAGGTAACGTACGATCCACGAAAATGATCGCTTGATAACTGCCTAATTTAAGGTGAGTCAAGTTTGTTAAAGAGGATAAAGATTGTGGTGGATCAAAAATTTGTTGATGAGCGCAGAGAGACAAATGGGTTATTTGTGAATTGTTTAAACAGATTGCGTCGATGATGTCACCAGTTACCCCTTTGACGACCAATTTTCTTAGATTAATATTACACATTTGAAGTAAAGTAATAAAAGTTTCTTCGCACACCGGAAAACTCGTTGAGTAATAAAATTTTAAATTTTTAATAGAGAGATTACTTTTTGGAGAAGAGTCCAAGTAACGAGAAGGCATTTCAGGACATCTTGATAATTCTAAGGTTTCTAGATTTTTACAAGCCATTAACCCTTCGATCAAAGATTCGTGAAAGTAAGATAGATTTATCAAATTTAAATAAGTTAGGGAATTATTCTTTTTCATCAAAACGTTATAGATATTCGGTTTTTTTGAATCCCAAAATTCATTGGACTTATAAGTTTTTAAATTCTTTTGCGCCTTGATTAAGTTCTCGATGACCTGATCAACATGTTCCGGTGGATGATGTAATCTGAAGATTATTTCCATTGATTGAATATTGTTCGATGTTCTTTCCATCATTTTAAATAAATTTACGATAATTTGATGAGATTTTGGCAACCCTTCCGACCTTTCTTTTGCGAGGAAAGTAAATTTAAAATCTTTTAAATTAAAAAAAACATTTCTTTCATTCTTTCTGTTAAATAATAAATCAAAGTTCATTTCAAATAATGGTATATTCCATTTATCCCAAAGATGAACATTTAATTGAGATATACTTAAACATTTCTCAAAAATGAAATCAACCAAAACTTTTGAAATGGTGAAATCTGGAATCGATTCATCAAAAGACTTGTCATGTTCCTTATGCCACACTCGGAGTGCATCATTAAAATTTTTCAAATCAAGATTTTGTAGGTATTCAGGATAAATGAAAAGCGGTTGTTGAAAATTTAATTGCGTGGAATCATCATCATCATTTGATGTTTCGTCCGTCTTCTCCTCGGTATTTCTAATTTTGTTAACGATGAGCTGTCTTGAGGTATCTGGAAGACAAGAAATGTACGTTTGTATAATGTTGGACAGGGAGGTGTCGCTGGAATCGATGGCGAAAGGATCACTCCAAATTAAATGAATTACAAGACGACACCAAAGTCGATTGACGAGTAAACAGGAGAAAAGTGACGATCGATCATATCTCAAATAATCGAAAACATCTTCAAGACAATCCGGTGTAAGTTGCGGTGATGAGTTAATAGTTGTCATATTAAAGTTACCAAGTAAAGAAAGAGAGAAGAAAAAAAAGAAAAAAAAAAAAAAGAAATCGTATTTATAGTTTCATATTGTCTGATTGTAGAAATAGATCATCCATTCTATAAATGAGTTTTTAAATAGTAAAATTTAGGGTTAAAATTTGAGAACAAAGAACTTGTTATACAATTTAAGTTACATTGGATTCACATTTTAATGTTTTATTAAATCTTATTCATTATTAATTTTTTTTAAAAAAAAAAATTAAGTAATGAATGATTATACTTTTCATATATGTATGCTATTATTGTCAAATCGTTTTTGATGCCTAAAATCATTCCCCATTTTGCTATAGCTTAATTGGATGGATTGTCCAAAGTATGGGAGTAACAAATGTCACCGATGCACCCGATGTCGTGGTAATATATAATAAAATTCAGATCCCCCAAAAGATTTTTGAACGACGAATGCTTTACCTTTATGCAGTAAATCCGAGTTTAAACATTTGTTGCTAAATTAAGCATTCGGGTGCAAATCCTATTACGACGTCATAAGGGTAAATAAAACTTTCAATTTTGGACAAAATTGACCCCCTTTGTGTTCAGTGATCAACTATAAATATTTTTTTTTCAATCCCTCTTGGCCCATAACATAAATGACTGTTGTTTAGGGGTTCCTTTTAACTTCTTTCTTCTTTTTGACATTCATTTTCCTTTTGATCATATTTCTTTTCTTTTCTTTTTTTTTTTTTAAGCCTTAACATTAATTCTTGGGCACGCACGAATACACGAATACACGTATACGCAATTCTTTTTTTAATGAGAATTATTAAAAGCTTCATGCGCGATATTCTTTTCTAATGACTTGTTAATATATCATATTCTCAACGGTAATTCATCAACACAAAGATTTAAAAAATCATGGCATTGAAACGTCTTACCTTCTTCGGGTCTCCTCCAATGTCACCGACAAAAAATTCCACTATAACTTTTAATAATTTCCACTCTCATGAGAAGCTGGACGATAAATTACCTAATGCCGATGAAGTTCGTAAGGCGATAGATAATTTAGAACGCCTCGTTCTAGCCGCTGACGCTTATCGGGACATATTGAACAAGCTAAATAAAGCAACGAAAACGTTTAGTAAGCTATTAAAAGATTATAGTAACAGTAAAGGAATGGAAAGCATTCATGGTATGTAATATATATTTATACATTGTATATCATTTGAATACATTTTAAATGATAAATCGATCTTTTTTTTTTTTATAGTCATGTGCCTTCAGACGACTTCCCAATTTTACGATAATAGTACAGAGATTCAATCAAAATTGGTAATTTAACATATTTATTTATTTATTTATTTATACATTCGTTTATTATTTTGATCAAATTAATAAAACTTAATTCATTTAAAAATTGGCTTGATATATATATATATATATATATATAGAATAAGGCTTTACAAAAGGATTTCGAAGCTATTCAAAAATACTGGGAAAAATATTCTAAAAAAGTGGCCGTATGTATTTTTTTTAAAAAAATTATTCATTCATCATTTATTTGTTTTATAATCATAATAATCATGATTGAATCGAATTTTTCGCAGAAAGATGAAAAGGCTCATAATGATTATGTTGGAGAATTGGACAAACAAATGAAAAAGATGAATAAAGATTATGAAAAAAAGATAAAGAAAGATAAAGATAATAAGCCCTCCATTGATTCTCATAATGTAAATAAAGTGGAAAAGTTTGAATTTGTATTGCAATCCCCTTCCAGTTTTTCATCTCGTTAATTCCAACCTTTTATTTTATCCATTTCTTTAAAATAGCAATACATGACATCATTTGCAACTCTAGGTTCGAATATCGGACAGGCACAAAAGGAATATGCCGAAAAGGTGGCGAAACGTGAAAAACGAACGCACTCGATTATATCACAAATAGTCTGTAGACTTGCTGAGGGTCAATTTGCTTATTTTAATGATTCACTGAAAAGATGTGGACCTAGTATAACAAAGATGAAAGAGTGGGAACCATTCGCAGGAGAGGACATGCCACCACCTCAAGACTTGGATGATTTTCTGGAGGAACAAGTAAACTATTGCTGTCTTAAAAAAATTCGACTTATTTATATTATTGTCTAACTTTCAATTCTATTAAAATAGGCATCCCAGTCACAATCAGATAAGAGTTCGATAACTTCGGAGAAAAAAGTAATATCTATTGCATCAATAGCGGAGAAACAGATAGCCGCAATGAACCTCTCACAAGAAAATAGGTTACCGTTTAATGAAGAACCTGAAAATAATATCATTTCAACGAGATACGTGCAAACGCATGAACAAAAATCTCCAGTAATAACGACACCTGAAACTACTAAACCGACGTATCCTCATCCATTTTCTCTTTCCTTGGATGGAATCAATAATCATGACAAGAAAAGTAATGAAAGCACTAGTTGTTCAAGTTTAGCGACATCATCAGTTCCTTCAACTCCTATAGTACAGCCGGCGCTTTCTGTCGATAATTCAACTCCGGCTTCTTCACCAATACAATCTTCAAACAATACAAATAATAGCCTAAAACCTTCGTCAACGTTAGATCTATTCTCAAGGTTTTCGATCGGAGTTCGTGATGATGATGATCCATTCATACGGGATGAGAAGGCTGTCGAATTTCGTCCACATGAAGTTTTCGTGGAAAGCAAAATGGAAAAGAATGTGTCAAGTCAAAATATTAGTAATCAATCCATAAATCAAGAAGAACGATCTATTAAGTTCCAAAATGTAACGACTGATGACAAGAAGGAGAATGAAAAAGAGAAAAAAGATAACAAGAAAAAGGATGAAGAAAAACCCGCGAAACTGCAGGATGAGGAATCCGAACAGAAAGACATTTTCAAAACGCCGACAATTCCACCCAAGAATGATAGAGATGTTATTTCTAACAATAGTAATGCAACCTTAAATGATGTTAACAAAAAGCCAAACGAAAAGTCAAACGAGAAACCAAAAATTGAAGAAACGGAAAAAACAAAAAGTGAATTGCCCCCTATTGAAAAACCTAAAGAAAATAATGAGAGAATTAAATTAACGCTTGAAACAAGTAGACCTATTAAGATTATAAATGAGAAGAAATCGTCAATTGACAATAATGTTATCCCTAATTTAAATAATAATAATAATTCAGTAAATCAATCACCACCTCGAACATATTCAGAGAGTCCTAAACATGTCCCTGGCGAGCTTTCGTTTAAAAAGGATATACCATCACCTTCTCGATCACCAGTTCCGTTGAAATATTCTTATGATGGTGATGAGTACAGAAAAGAATACACGACTACAAGAAAATATGATGAAGATAGCGATTATTGTCAAACAAGTCCAGAGCTAAACAATAATGAAGCAAGAATAAATGAAATGAATCGTTATACAAACCGAGATGTAATTCATCATGATGAAAGTCTAATTTATAATTCATCCGTTCATGGAGAAAGAACGATATATAATGATGCAAATTATGATCGTCCGAAACATTATGATGATGATTATGAATCATATGATTATGTTCCTTCGCAAAATCAAGGATCATATGATTCGAGAGATACGAGAGACAGGCCTTTTCCACAAAGATCGTACAATAATAATGACCCTATGCCTCCAAGACGCGGTTCGTCAGTTCGTGAAATGACAAATCGTTTTCAGCTAATGAACGAGGAGAGAACACCTGTAAGTGTTTAAATCATAATCTTTTGTCATTTATTATTATTATTTTTTTCTTTATTTAATCTCGTCGATGTATTATAGAATTCTCATTCAACACGACATACGCCAGCGCCAATATTGGGGCGTGTTAACGAAATTACGACACGATTTGGTGAAAGAAGAACAACAATACGAAATGAAAATCCACGTGGCGGAGATTATCATTATGAAAGTTATAATATGCCGATTGATTACAGGAATGATAGAGTATGTAATACCAAGTTTTTTGTTATTTTTATAGCAATAATTGTTTTTTTGATATTCTAAAATTGTTTAAATTGTTAGTTTGTTACCCCACATGATGGCATAACACCAATTCATCTATGCGATTGTCATAATTGTCAAATGGCTAGTAGCAGAGTAGTTTTAAGACATAATAATCCTGCGTCATATAATCCTTCAAACTTTGCAAGAAAGCATTATAATAATAGATGAAGGATTTAAGGAGAAATTTTATATTTATTAATTAATTATTTATTTCATTTTCAACTTTGTATATTATTTTTTTTTTTTTCCATTTAATTTTTTTGTATTAATAGTATATTTAAAGAATTCATAAATGCTTTAATTAATGCTTGTTTGTTATTATTATTATTATTATTTATTTATTTAATATCAGTTATTATTATTTAGTTATAAAAGTTTTTTTTGAATATTAATAATATTTGTCATGCGTCATAAACATTAATAAATTGCGTAAGTAAAATTTTGTAAAATAAATTGTTTGAAAAACCTTTTGTGAATTAATGATTTTTTTCAAAAGGTGATCTTTATTTTGTTTGAACTTTTAGATTTTCTCGAAGAAAAATATATATATATTATGTTGATTATTAAATCTTTAATAATTTTAAACTTATTATGTACAATCCTTTGATGATATTAAATTTGCACGTAATGTTATTCCTAAAATTAAAAAAAAAAAAAAAAAAAAAACTAAAAGAATAATTAAACATAATCATCAATCTATTAAAATGTATTTACTCTCACCTTTATATATAAAAATTCTACTGGTTCATGAGGTCTAATTCAGATAATGATAAATCGGTTCTAAAATGATCATTGTTATCTATGTCAGGAGGAGTATCTCTAATATCCTTCGTACTAATAAATTTGATTTTCTTTTGTTCTAAATTATTAATTATTTCTTGCATTTGCTCACGCTTAAAGGCGTGAGCAGTAAAAGGTATCCCTTCGGGCCATCCAACGATATCAATTCCAAATTTATATTTTTCAGTTTCCCAATTTGAATAAGGTACAACACCATAACCAACTACTTCTCTATATAGTTCTTTCATGCGATGAGCAATAAATTGTCTTCCCTCATTCATATTTCTCTTATGTTTTTTAATAGGCCTAGTCTGTATATGTGATTCTAAAGGATAATAAAAGTAATTAGAGAGATTTACAAATGTAATAATGATCATTTTCACGAATTTACCTTCATTGTTTATATTATATTGAATTTTCATACCAAATTCTAGGGATGATTGAGTCCAACGTAAATCTTCAGCGGCCAAGAGACCCTTATCAGATCCTGTAACTTCACCAAAATTTTCACCAGGAATTCTAGAAGATAGTACAATAAAAGTTTCAACACCGCATTTTAAAGATAACATATCAGCTAATCTTTTCATATCATTCATATATCCTCTTCGTTCATTTGTTCTGGTACTTGCGGAGGGATTTAATGTAGGAGGTTTTGAATTATGTTTAATGGCCAAATCATGATAACCTTGTTTTTGTTGAGAAGAAACTTCTTTCCAAGCCGCCGATACCAAATGGTTTGACCTTAAAGGGTTATTTCCCGGGTTCGCTTTATACCAATCTTTTTTAAATAAATCAAAACCAGAAATTTCACGGGATTTCTCTATACGTTGAACCGTTGCCCTACCGAGAAATAATTCTACCTGTTCAATTGGTACTTCCATTTCTAATGCCAACCTTAAATTTTCTTCTTTACGTTCTTTGGCAATATCTCGAAGTTTTTTTTGTTGTTCGATCGATAAAGTAACCATGATTGATGATGTTCGTTTGACAAAAATAGCCACAATATATTTTATGTAATGTCGATCCGCAAATACTGAATTTTTTTTTTTTTTTTTTTTATTACTATTCGTTAAGGGATTGGTTTGTATAAAAGAGGAAACGTTAAAAGATGGGGAATATTTTTTTTTTATCGCAGCTTGGATTATATAAGGCATATAAAAATTAACACGTAAAAATTAAAGTGGTAGACCTTGAAAGATAAGGCTTAGAAAAAAGAAAAAAAAACAAACTGGGCGTATAGATTGACAAATAAAGAAATACAAAGAACAAATGAAATGAAAGATCATAAGAAAGAAAGTTACCTAAATCGAAAAAAAAAGGAGGAAAGTAAAAAGATCAACAAAGGGATTCCATGATGTTTACTTGTAGATTGATTGGATTTAAACGAAATAACGAACAAAAGCAGTGGTATAAAATTAGCGATGACATCAGGTTGTTATTATATTCCGAACGGGAATTCCGATTTAAAGCGTGTTTTATTCCCACGTGAAACATTCTGAGAATTTCTGCGCATTTAGAATTTGATGCGTCAAACTCAATTATTGTTTTTTCCTTTATTAGTTAGATTTTTGATTTTATTAGAAGCTCCCTATCAATGATGGAATAAAATCCGAATGTAGATGATCACAATGATTGCGGCGCAGACGCAGACATGCTTACAATGTTATTAATGTTATTGTTTCTCTTTATGGCATGCGGAATTATAGTTGGAGGAGTTAATTTCATGTTATTGTTATTAATTTTTCTTTCTTTTATGACCGAATTTAGCATTCGAAAAGTCATCCTTAGTGAAAATTTCTTTATAAAACGTCCCAGTTTTTCTCATTTTCGTTTTTTAAAAAAAAATAATCATGAACATTAAAACAAATGAAAACAAATGAAAATATAACAATAATTCCTCTTCAATTAAATCATCAATTAAAAAAAAAAAAAATAATAATAATCCCCCCGTCATTCGTCAATTATAATGACTTTCGATCGATAACCAAGCAAGTTATCTTATTTTTGTGAAATTTTTTTCATATTTATACCTTCGGCAATTAATTCTTTTTGCCAAAACAACACTTGATTGTTTAATAATAGATTTAGACAATCCAATCTGCATGAGATCCTCTCTTGCAAACATCTCTTTAATAATATTTTTATTATTAAAGTTTAGAAAATTTTTTTTTGAAAAATTTATGCACCAGACATCCCCTCTCACAAACATCTCTTTAATAATATTTTTATTATTAAAGATGATGTTTGTGAGAAGGTTCTGGTTAAAAATTAATCAAAACCTGACTACCTCTTCTTTGGAATTTTTTTGGATTTTGTTCTTTTCTTTTGATTTAACAACTATTAATTTTTACCTCGTTTTTATGATTTCTTTTAATTCCATCCTTCACGTGGTTAGTTTTTGTTGATTTCTCATTTTTAGCTTAATTCCACCTTTTAAAAAAAGTTTTCATTATCGTAGTTGATTCAATTGAAAAAAATATTTATTTTTTTGATTTTTTTTTTTTTGAAAGTTGTAAGAAGAATTGGGCGCTTCGCAGTCGAAAAGGAGGAAATTGTCGGAAAAAAAAAAATCCAATATTATTTCAGTCCCAATCTTTTCACATTAACACATTTGGGTTGATTGCTAGGAAAATCAGGTTCCGGGAATTTTTTTAACAAAAAATGAGATTTTTATTGCACTTTAGTTTTTGATGTTATTAGATTAAAATGCATTAAGCTCTTAATTTTCGTCAAAAATTTCTCGAAACCTGATTTTCCTAGAAATCCTCCCATTTTTTGGTTCACATATATAAAATTTTTTTTAAGTGGTGTTTAAATAAATATATACATATGCAAGTTTCTCCCTTTCTACTTCCAAGCGCCCATGTTATGAAACCTTTTTTTTTCTTTTTTTTTTGAATTTCGAATTAGCTATCAACTAGGACATAAATTTTTTAGATCAAAATTTTTTTGAATTTATAATAATAAAAGTATTTATTTTGAAAAGATCTATTAAACAATGTAATTAATGTTGAATTTAAACTTTTGTAAAGAGATATATATAACATGATAATAATTAATTAAAACTTAAATGAAAAAAAATCTTCTTTATAATTCCTTTTCTTTTTATACTTCAATTTTTTGAGCAAAGAATCTATACACTTCAATATAAGAACGATACATATCAAATTCATGTAACAAACCATTTAAGGTGGCTTTATGTTCATTTGATGGAATGCCAATTAAATTATCAACATATTTTAAATGCTTTTTAAAAACATTATACATAAACGATGCACCAAGTTCGCCATGCTTGCCGGCCCATTTACCGCAAGGTAATCGTTGAACTTCACGATTTATATGATGTATATTATTTATCAATCCTAACCATCGTTCAAATTCATCCACTAAATTTGGATTCATATTATGAGCTCTTGCCTTAGTTTGAACTATATAAATATATTAAAGAAGGAAAAAAAAAAACTTTTTTGTTTAATAAAAGAGATAAATAAAAAAAAAGGGGGGAAGGTATCCAGGATACATACTTGCATTACAGATTCTTTCGGTAGAGGGACCTTGATTCATAACGGTGAGTCTTGGTTCCATCAGTTCAATCCAACCATTAGTTTTTACTACGCGAGCCAATTCTCGTAAAACCAAATCTCTCCATTGAAATTCTTTGATGTCTAACATTAGAAATCTACAATATACCAAATCGAAGGTATCTTTTTCAAAGGGCAAACCTTCTAAAACGTTACATTGGATAAAGCTTACATTATAAGGCTTTAACCTTGGAAATGTAGAGAGTAAATCGACCCCAACAAAGTATGTTCTTGGATAATCTGACGCCATGTCGCATAAAAATATGCCAGGCCCGCATCTAAAGGGTAAATTTTAGGAAGAAAAGTTCATTCGTTTACTTTATTAATTTATTTTTATGATTAAATTGAAACAAAAAAAAAAAAAATAATAAGAGAAGAAAAAAAGGTCTAGATTACATCTATTACCCAATATCGAGAACTTTAGCACCACCAGCACATAAAGCATCCTTTACAGGAGAAGAAAAATTACCATTCCACGATTCTCTAAAATAATGGTGTTGCACTTGTATTCGATCAGTTTCTTCTTCATCAAATAATAATCTACCTTCATAGTAATCATTATAATTATTATTATTATTACGTTTAAAAAGCCTCGAAAATTTAAAACCCATAATTACGGAATATAATGGAAAGGAATTCAGAAAAGAAAAAAATTTTTTTTTCCGATGACACGAAATAAATTGTTTTGATCTCGAACAATTGTATTCATATAAATTAATTAATTAATTCAGCGATCTTTCAAATGCATTTCGGATTAACGATTGTAATTTGATACCTAAACAGAAATCAAAGGTACAAAACCCCTTATTTCTGTGTATTTATTATTTTTTTTCCTAAATCAATAATATATATATATATATATATATATATATATAAAAAAAAAAAAAAAAGGGAAAAGAAAAATCAACCTCCTTAAATACACGATTGAAAATAAGTATAACACAATCTAGTACTCTAGTATATAAATCCTGCATTCTATTATCAATTAATTTGATTTTCGATAAATTAAGTAATTTTACACATATTAGAACGTACGTATTAAAAACTTCTTTATATATAAAACAATATTACAAACCCAAATTAAATCCAACCGTTTATTCCGAATGATTTATAATGAATTTTCGTTGCGTAATTATGTAATCACTATAATGGGACATATGTCCGTTAATTTTCGCGTAAACTTCTCAATTTATTAAGACTTTCATGCCACAATTTACGAATGAATACCTTATTCTTTAAATTTACCATATTTATTATTGCAACACTCATCTAATATGTTAATGAAACAAAGTGTTGTTAAATTTATATTACTTTATTAATAAAAGGATGAACAAGTGTAGACATGGGTTAGGGTTTGTCACGCATGTATTTCGTTCGTTTTATTAAGTATTCTTATACTAAAAATGTTGTTATCTTTTACATAATTGGCTAATTTTTGCTTATTTAATTACCATTTATACAGAAAATATAACTATTTAAACTATAAACAATCCATTAATCAGTTTTTAACTTTTTAAAGAAGCTAGAATTTATCTCTTCAAATTAGTATTTTTAAATCGAAAATATGTTCGGATTTACCATTTTTCATTTTTTATTGACATAGGTAAAAAAATTTATTGACTATTTAGTCATGGTTGAATAAATAATAATAATAATTTAATAGTTATTCTGTTTGTTAAAATGTAATTTTTTTTTTCGGAGACTGATCAATCTTCAATCAAATATGTCTTAAAATCTTTAAAACAGAGATAAATATAAACAAGTTTACCCCAGTTAATCAATCTTAATTAAAACTATCCGCGTGACCATTATTATTATTATCCCTTATATTTACCATTTCCCCATTTTGCGAAAAAAAAAATTTCTTCCACAATTACAAAATAATGTCTACTGTTGCACACATATTTTACTTTGGTGTTGGGTTCGAGGAAGTACTTCTATTTTTGACATTGCTGTAGGAAAGGATACTCGTGTTTCCGAATTCAATAAAGTTATCAAAAAAGCTAGAGAACCAGAGTTTGACAATTTCGCTCCAGACAGACTTAAGTTATTGAAGCTTAAGAACCCTGTTGATGAAAGACATATTTCCGATATTCACTTCAAAATGACGAGAATGACCTGAAAATCAAGCATCGCCCGAAGATCTCATTCACGTTATCGTAGGTAAGATCCTGCCAATGTTTTACCTCTCAAACAATAATTTGTGGTTGTCACATCTTATTTCTATATTTTAGATTATCCAAATAATTGGCCAAGGCTCAAGACATATATTTAGATTTAGAACGGCCTCCTATGCCACTTTTTTATACTGACGGACGTCTTTGGGATTATCAAGAATCGTTTAAGTTGGAAAAAAGCATGTTTGGGGGCTATATGATGTGTTCAAAAGAAATGGACGCGACAAAACAAACACTCCTATGTTTTGTATGGTGTCTGGTGCCGAATGTGGAAAATCTCGAAATTCTACAGAGATTCCTAAAATACTCCGCAAAATGTTTGTAAGTGATCCAGAGTTGGGACTTCGTTTACAAGAAGCTTCTTCAACATCTCCTTAGAAAATGATACAATAATCAACACGTCTTTTGGAAACCGATGCAAATGCTGCGATTGTTAAACGGATGTTATACCAGTTTCAAAGTGACCTTCAATGGGCAGAAATTTTGATGTTGTAAAGCAAAATCTTACAACTCTTGATGTTCTTAAAGAATTGCTAATCAAAAAAAAAAAAATAGTATTAAAGGAAACGACTGTGATCCTAATTGTTGATGGATTGCAAACCGCTCTAATCAACCAAAGTAAGGAATCATCGTTTTATTCTTTAATGACAAAGATATTTTCTTGCCACGAACAATTTTTCGCCTTGATTATTGCGTGTTGTACAGCACCTTTTTGCACGTCCATTTAATGAAATAGTTTCTCGTTCTCATCAAAAGCAAATTTTTCTTCCAATTCGTTCTTTGGAACCTCCCAAAAAGGGGTGAGGCAATCTTCAAAGATACACCACTTCTTCATATGTTAATAAACGATATGAGTGGAATGGCAGAGCATTGGAGGCATTTGAATCGGCTTCAAGATGTAGATTTTGAAAATGACAGCTTTATTTCAATTGCAGAAGCGGTATACTATCAACTTAAGGATCGCTATAGTGAATGGATTTTTAATACTTGTAATTTAACATGTTCTTCGAGCTATTCTGACACACACATCTTTATCAATATCAGATTCCATCCCTGGTACTGATATTTTACCGGAACAGCTTTCAAAACTAGAGCTGATCAAATTTGAGAAACAAAATGATATGATCGATGTAGGAACTTTGACATGTCCATATATCTGGTTGTGGTACATCAAATGATAAGATTTTATCTACTTGGAATTTTGAGTATTATAGAGAACATCAAGTCATCGGAGACCCAACCATTCCTCCTGTTGCCAATATTGGCAACATTTCGAACACTTATTGCATCCTTCCGTGTTATCAAGTAAAAAATATTTGAAAGTGGTAAGCCAATAAAGCTACGAGATATTCATGCTGGAGCGAATCATAACGTTAGTGCATTATTATCATTAGAGAAGACTATCCAACGAGAAATTACCAAATCAAGCGCCAATTCCAACAATGGAAAGTTAATTTGTGATAATCACGAAATTGATCTTAAAAGTGCATTATTAATGGATCAAGTGCTCCTTACGGAGACTCATTTTGCCCAATTTATTTGGAGAACTCTCCTCCAAAAGTTCCTAAAATTAAAAGCAGTGACTCAAGAAATTTTGATGAAGAGTATAAGAAAGCAGCTGACAATGAGGATGTTTTTATTCTCATTATTTGCGGAACTTCCAACATTTCTACATTTCTACCATTATGGCTATTGTTGATCATGAATATTTGAGTTCGTATTTTGGTCCATTGCAGGACGAACATTCCTGTTAATGCAAAGTAATGGATTCAATGTCAACGATGCCACTTATTCTCAGTTAACAGCAGTCACAAGGATAGGCCAAAATCGTGCCCTTAGTTTGATGTCTGGAAGAGCATTCAAAGAACTGGAAGGTTGTTTTCAAGGACTGGTATCTCCCGTGATAACTTGGCTAATATTTGATTTTAATTTCTGATCGATTTAAGAATTTTTTCAAATATTACAGCTTTTTCTCATTTCGTTTGAAATCAGGTGGTAATTATTTGGGTATTGGTTTAGATGCTCATTTGAATGAAAATTGCACTTATAAAACTAACTATTAATCAGATTAAACCTGGTCTTCGACTACTACTACAACTACTACAACAACTACAACTTCTTCTTCCGATATAGTCCCCGACAAAATACCGCTAGGTTGCTTTTCAGATATAGGCATTTGTTTATATGCCTAAATTGGGCATTGGAATTCTGTAAGTAAAAAAAAATAAGGTTGGTTATTTGTTTTTATTTTGATTTCTTCAGAAATTTTGCAAAGCTCTTTAGAAATACAGCGAAATTCCGTTAAGTCTCTTTGGAATCAAAAAGTGTTCAAATTAGAAAAAAAAAGATCCTAACCTAAACACAGTATATTATGAGCTCAAAAAGCTTGGTATGTTTCTGTTCTTTCAAGAAAGATCCAAAAAACAAAAGATTTTTGTTTGATTAAACACATAATCATTCATAATACAATTAGAAAAAAGTTGTTTTTTCTGATAAAATAACATTTTAGATATTTAAAAATAACATGTATATATGATCTTATAATATATAACTAATTGCCTTATGATAAATTGTTTATTCAAAATTCATTATTAAGTAGCAATTAATGTTAAAGAAAAAATCAGCATTTATTATTTACCAAAATTAAATTATTATTTGTATCAAAAATGATAATTAATATAACAATACAAATATAAAAAGATTGCTAGAAAAATAAAGTTTTATAAACTTTTTAACAAAATTTTTATTTTTAAATTATACATCATAAGATATGCAATGTAACTTGAAAAAATATCTTTTAAAATAAGTTATATATTTAATATATTGAAAATATGTCAAATTGAATTAAAATCTATATTAATATAAAAGGAAATATATTTATATTAAAATTATTATTAAAGCTCTAAACGGTTCAGATTAATCTGAAAATTTTCAGTTTAGATCAACTTCGGTTTGATTTCAGATTGTAAAAAATTTAATCTGAAATTTCAGATCATTTGAAACGATTAAATTTATCGTTCCAAAAAAAACGATAAAAGAATCATTCATTTGAAATGATTGAAGTTATCATTCTAAATGAACAATAAGAAAATTGTTTATTTGAAATGATTGAAATTATCGTTCCAAACAAACAATAAGAAAATTGTTTAATTGAAATGATTAAATTATCATTTCAATCGAACGATAAAAGGATCGTTTGATTGGAATAATGAAATTGTCATTTTAAACAAACGATAAAAGAATCGTTTAATTAGAACGATTAAATTATTGTTCTAAAAAAATGATAAAAGAATTATTCATTTAAAACAATTGAAGTTATTGTTCTAAACGAACGATAAGAAAATCGTTCGATTAAAACGATTAAATTATCATTCTAAAAGAATGATAAAAGAATCGTTCATTTAAAATGATTGAAGTTATCATTTCAAATGAATAATAAGAAATTATTCAATTGAAATGATTAAATTATCATAAAAGAATTATTTATTTAAAATAATTGAAGTTATTATTATAAATGAACAATAAGAAAATCGTTCAATTGAAATGATTAAATTATTATTCGATTAGAATGATAAAAAATCGTTCATTTAGAATAATTAAAGTTATTGTTCTAAACAAATAATAAGAAAATCGTTTGATTGAAACGATTAAATTATCGTTTCAAAAGAATAATAAAAGAATCGTTTAATTGAAACAATGAAATTATTGTTCTAAACGAATGATAAAAGAATTGTTCAATTGGAACGATTAAATTATCGTTCTAAAAGAATGATAAAAGAATTGTTCATTTAGAATGATTGAAGTTATCGTTCTAAATAAATAATAAGAAAATCATTCAATTGGAATGATTAAATTATCATTTCAAAAGAACGATAAAAGGATTATTTGATTAAAATAATAAAATTATCATTCATTTAGAATGATTGAAGTTATCGTTCTAAACGAATGATAAGAAAATTGTTTGATTAGAATGATTAAATTATCGTTCTAAAAAAATAGTAAAAGAATCGTTTATTTGAAATAATTGAAGTTATCATTTTAAATGAACAATAAGAAAATCATTTGATTAGAATGATTAAATTATCATTCTAAAAGAACAATAAAATTATCGTTCTAAATAAATAATAAAGAATCGTTCAATTAGAATGATTAAATTATTATTTCAAAAGAATGATAAATTTAATTGTTTCAAACGATTTAAAATTTTAGATTAATTCAAAATTATCAGTTTAGTTCAGATTTTTATCAGTTTACAGTTTGATTCAGTTTTAGATTGACATTTTTAATATTTATAATCCAAACTGAACTGAACTGAAATTATTAGTTTAGTTTCAGATTGGCCTATAATCTAGACTGAACCAAATTGTTCAAAGCATTAATTATTATTAGTATTTGTTTGACAAATAAATAACTATATTAATAAATAAAATTTATACATAAAAAACATTTTTACTATTCTTTTTATTATAAATAATATTTATATTTATTTCATTTAAAATTAAATTAAAATTTCTTATAATAAATTCAATTAGTTATTTTTATAAATTAAAATAATATTACTTCATTATTACTTATAATAATTATTTAATTATGATAAAAAATTCATTTTATATGATTTTAATCTTTTTTTTATAATAATATTTTAAATAAAATCATTTAATAAAGGTTTATTTTTATTTTTAGAAAATAGTATTCTTTAAATTATAAATATAAAATTGTTTATAAAATATTTAAGAATATTTAAAATATTTTAACACACATCATACAAGACTTCTTCCCTTTGAAAATTTAAAGTCAAACTTTTATTAGAATTTCTTCACACACTTAAAATACTCAAAAAATATTATTCTAACTTATATGATTCATCATAAACTTATTCTAAATGTTCACTTTTACCTGAGACATTTGAATACATTTAAACTTACCTAATCATCTTTAATTAAATTAATAATATTATATTCGATACTATAGTATTCTTCTCTTAATACTTAATTGAATTAATTCCAAATTCTTTTGACATTAAAGAAATTATTTCCTTTGAACTATAGAAATTAAATTCAATAATAATTTCTTCAATTTTATAGATTTTATCAAAGGCATTATTTTATATACCTTTTCTAACATACTACAAAACCTTCTAAAAAATAATTTAATAGTCCTTAGCCTTTTGTCCTCTACTTATTATTTTACATATACCAAAATCAAATTTCTTTGGATTGATCATTGTTATACCATTAAGCAACTTGAGAAATTTCATATTTTTCTTCTTGATTGCAAATTACACTTTAATGTAACTGATTTCTCCATTTCTACAACTTATTCTTTTACTATTTTTCCTTATTTTTTTGCTTTTTTTCAAATATAATTCTAATTAGTCAAATTTTTAGATCAGTAGTAACTAAGCCCCTAATACTAAATGGTTGAGCTTATTTTAAATTTAATAAATTTGAAACAATGTAAAATTAATTTTAATTTAACTTTTTAATAGAAATTTTTATACTTTCTTATTAGTAATTTATAATCTTTATATTATTTTTAATAAAGATTATGCAAAGCTATCACATATAAAAAAAAATATTTTAACATCTAATGATTATAAAAAAATAAAATAAAGTTTATTAGATTTGTCATATTAAAATATATTTAATAATAATATTTTTAAATTTTTAAATTAATAATTATTAATATATATCAAATTTTCAATTTTTCAATTTTTAAAAATAACATATTATATAATAATTATTTAAAATAAATTTATTTTATTGGATTTATCTCATTAAGACCTATTAAATGATAATATTTTTATATTTTTAAGATTAATAAATAGTAAAATATATAAATTTTAATTTTAATTTTTTAATAATAATTTATCATTTATATATTTTTAAAAATTTACATTTTTTTTTAATTTTTATTTAGAAAATATTATAAAATTTATATAAATATATTAATTTTTAAATAAGTTATTATAAAAATATTTAAAATTATTATAAATAATTTTAATTATTAAATAAAATTGTAAGTAAATTTACTTGCAATATGTTTGAAAGAATAATCAAATGATTTATTTTAGAAATTTAATACTAAAAATTTTAAATCTTTTATTTATGTTATAATTAAAAATATATAATGAAATTATTTTAAAATAAAATTAAAAATTTTCTTTTATTAATAATTATTTAAAGTATCAATATTTTTACATTAAATGTTATAATTATTTTAATTAAAAATTTAATACTTAAAATTTAAAATTAAATATAAATAATATAATTTATTTAAAAAGAATTTGTTATTTATCACTGGTAATACTAATTATTAGTATTTTAATTCAGGCTGAATTTATAATTCAGGCTAAAATTATAAATAATATGAAAATTATCTATGTGATAAATAATTTATGATTAATAATATTTTTTATATTAAAAAATTCTAAGTTTCTAAAATAAATAATAAAATTAAAAGACAGGAGAAGTATAACTAAAGTTGCTTATCTAAACTTATTTTAAATTTGACAAAACGTTTAAACTATAGTTTTGCTAATTTTTTACTAATATTTTGATATAGTTTCATATTTTTATAAGCTTTAATATAATTTTACCTTTTCTAGAATTTCGCAGATTTTTTAATAAGATTTTAATATAATTTTGCTAAATTTTACCTTATTCCATTTAGATGACTTGCAAAACCTCTAAATTTTGTCTAATACTTAGGTATAACATAAGTAATAAATATAGATTATATAATATTAATAATAATCATCACTAATAATATATAATGATTTTTTATTTAATATTAATATTTATTAATTAAATTTTAAAATTAAATAAATATGAAGTATGAGTTTTATAATAATATTACTGCTTATAATTAAACCTATATATTTTTTTATTAATTCTGATTATATCTAATAAAAAATATACATGTTCTGCAAAGATTATAAAAATCCTAAAAGATATGCTCTATCATCAGTATAAATTAAATTTAATTTTAATTGAAATTTAACAAAGTAAGATAATGAAATAATATATTTTAAATACTATTAATATTTTGATTAAGCTTAGTTATATAACTTAAATAATATAATATTTTAGATTTATCCAATTTTCAATAAATATGATTACAGCATCTACATTTCTTATTAGTATATTTTTTAATATATATAATTACTTAATATTATAAATATTCACAAATCTTATATAGAAGATATTGATAAAATTAAAAGTGAGACTATATTAATATTATCTATATAGTTTATAAATAAATTACTATTTTTATATATAACTATATTTTATCCCTTAATTGTAGAAGTTTGCAGGTAAATTTACTTGTTTATTTACTATAAATTCCCTTCTGATTTACTTTTATGAAAAATTAAAATTTTAAAAAAATTTTTTTTAATTAATTTTATAAATATATATAATATTATAGTAAATTTTAGTTTTTAATTATATAATAAATAATTTAAGGTTACTTATA
>CAJVPP010000348.1:0-35227 GCA_910592005.1 Funneliformis mosseae | reverse complement strand
TCAAGTTAAATATTTAACTCGACTTGAATTTGACTTGACTCACAAATCATTGAGTCAAAAAAACATAAACTTGACTCAATTTAAAATTGACTTGGCTTATCTGACTCGTAAGTTAACTTGACTCATCTGGAACTCTAATTATTCTTACTAATAGTAGTATTAGAATTATTATTAGTAATATTATCATCATAATTATTATCGTTATAATCATTATTATAATCATTAACATTATCATCACTAATATTACCTGAGTTCAAATCATTTGAAATATTATACTTTTTAAAGGACTTAACAATTATATCAATAAAAATACCCTCTCACAAACATTTTATCTATAAATATACATTACTAAGACTTGCACAGCGAAGATTTTCTGAGACGGTTTCTCCAGCATCATCATCTGCCATCCAAGAATGCTATTCTTTTCAAAGATTATCCTTAAATAGCTTATTAATGAAGACATCAAGTAGTTGGTATTTACTTGTCAATCTGCCTGAGATTATCACGAGATAGACATCACTTTCATAAAATCTTTTTTTAATCAAATCTTCTAATTGATTTCTAAATGAATCGTAAATAAGTATTGCCAGATTTTCTCATATTCCATTTCTTACCCTTATATTATTAAAATAATCTATATATTTCTGCATCAAATTGGTATCTATTCAACCGTTAGTTTAAAACTAAATGATGACTTCCAGAAGCATTTTTTTTTATGTAGCATTTGTTTGCCTTTAAAAATACAAATTGATAAGAATTTAAGCCTGTTTATTATAAGATTAAAAAATCAAATAAAGAAAAAAAAATTAAGTAAAAAAGACAAGAAAAGTAAAAGAAATAAAAAATAAAAAATAAAAAAATGATACCTGCAGCACAGAACTACTATGAATCAGTTTCTTTTATTTCCTGTAGCTCAAATATAAACTGTCTTCTCTCCTTTAGAGTTAATTGTATAAAAACTGGCCATATTAAATCAAACTAAAGTTTGATCCATATTAATAATGTTATTCAGTTTAAACAACTTTTCAATCCTTAAATTTTTAATGAATTAATAAAATTTCTCTAGTTGTTCCTGAGTTTCATCAGAAAGTTTCTGTGAAATTTTAGTTTGTCTATGTAATGCTAAATTAAATCTTTTTATAAAGCTTAATATTCAACGTTAAGATATTTTAAAGTTTTTACCTATATTACCATAAAGAACCACCATTTCAGGTTCTTTTAAGATCTTCAATATTTTGTTTCTTATGATTATATAAGTCACTAAAAGACTCTGTTTTCTTTGTTATATAATCTAAGTATAAAGTTTTTTCTCTGCTTCTAGAAATAAGGCTTTTCTACTAAAGCTAACCTGCTTATTTTTCTCCTTAGTTTTACTCATTTATTTTAAACTTGCATTTACTTACTGACTTATCATATTACGATCAATATCAAAGTATCTTGCTACTTTATTATTTTCATAGTTTCTTGCATAAATAATAATTTCTTTTTATATTCAACTGAATATGAATTTTGTATTCATTTTACAATCTGAGTCTTATGTTTAACAGTTTTAACTACTTTTCATTTAACAGTTTTAACTATTCTTTTCATTTTGCTATTTTACATAAAAAAATAAAACTTATTTAAAACCTACTTCGCATATTATGTAATAAATCGTAAATAATTTGATCAACAAAAATTATATGATTAAGTAGTTGCGCAATTAAATTTCTTTTATTTTATTAAACTATCTAAAAATAAGCAACACTATAATAAAAAAGTGTTGTTTATTTTCAGAAGAATATAGTAGTTAGTTTATTATATATTACTTACTTTTAACTCAAATGAATTCACGAAAATTTTACTATCGCGTTAGAATAGAAGGATTATTTTAGCTATAGAACTTATCACATCCTATTTTTACTAATCTAATATTTATAGAATTTTATTCTATTGATAATTATTGAAATTGTAGAATTAGGTTCTTTTTTATTAGATATTAACTTTCATACCTATATCATCATATACATCTAGAAATCAAACTTAATCTCTAATCCTTATAGCAGATAGATTAATCTAGTACAGCAGTATGTAATACAGTCTATTATTATTAGTAATCCTATTTCTAGCTTAATCTGATCTACTAATTATTAGTTAATCACTTCCTACTTGTATAAGAATTTCTGAATTTTAAAACATGAAATAGTATCTATTATAGATCTATTAATAAAGGTTAAATTTCTGTTAATCTTTAACTTCATTTGTATTTACATATTCTTAAAAATTAGTATTTAGACATGATCAATATCAATCGATAGATTGATTAATCAATTATAAACGTAAATTAGTATATATGTCTATTTATTAGTTATATATAAAATTTATAAGAAAATCATTTAGTTTTATGCTTCAACTGAGACTTGAATCTGTGGCTATTATAGTATAAATCACAATAGTAACTCAGTTGTTAACTAAACTAAAAACGCTGATTCTTACTATAAATTATATTAGTAAAAAATTTATTAATAAAATAAATATGACATATAAAAAGTTATTAGTAATTCTAAAGTAAATATAAATGATAGTACTGAATTTTAAATTTCACTTACGTCTTATTTTATATTAAAAAAAGTTAATTTATATATTAGCTTTGATAATAATAAAAAGCATAAAAGTATTGAATTTAATAAATTTATAATTTTTAAATTGAATTAGTCTGATATTATCCTGATTTAATATTAGAAATATTATAGTTATGAGAAAATAATACAAAATTTTCTATATAATTCAAAACTATTAATAAGTAATAATTTTATAATATTATTCAAAAAAGTAATATGTATATCTATATAAGATAGCAAACTATTTATTTTTTATTTTAATTGAAAGTAATAATCAATTAAATATATATAATTTTATTTTTTAAATATAATCTATTAATCTATTAATAAAATGTATAATGAGGACTATAATAAATTTATTGAAAAATATAGATTAAGATATTAATAAAATTTAAGATATTATAAATAAAGAGATTGGAATAAGCTTTTTTATAATATTAAAACTAAAAATGACGTTACAATTAGTTGCAACCATGTGATGCTTATTTATCACCAATTGCAATTCAATTTTTATTAACGTTGCAACTAGTTACAATCCTGTGATACTTATTTGTTACCAGTTGCAATCAGTTGCAGCATCATCTTTAATTAAAACCTAAAAATATAAAAGCAATTAAGCATTAAAGAGAGAAATGCTTAAGTAATTTGTATATAGTTTACTTAATATAGAAAATCTAATGTTATTATTTTATATATTTATACAAACTGATGCTTTCTACTTTTCACAAATTTTGAGACTGATTAAATTACTACTTATTATATAAAACTTTAGTATAAATATGATTAAAATATATATTAATTTAAATAGTGTTAATATAAATAAGATTTATAATAATGCAAATAAGATAAAAAATTTTAATATAATTATTATTATAAATAAAAAATTAGTTTTAGATTATTATTTAAAGATAAAAATATAATAATACTAATAATCTCTATAAAGATCATCTTAAAAATAAATTTTATTAAAAGATTATTATCAGCATATTAAATGTTTATTACATATTTTAAATATTAATATTATAATTTTACTCTTGATGAATTAATTAAAATATTTATTTAGGTAGAAAAAGAAACAATAACTAAGTTTATAAGTATATTTAAAGATTATTTCAGTTAATCTATTATTGATTGAAATTCAATATAATACTTAATAACTATATCTTAATTTACTAATTTGATCAATATTAGTCTGAAGAAGTAATCACTAATTTAAAATATTTACTACTGGATTACAAATTATGTGATAAATAAATTGATCATAATATAATTCTGTATGCTATATTAATTTTTTATATATATATTTGAAAGAAAATATATTAACCTTTATTCTTTATTTTTCTAAACAATAAATGTAAAAGAAAATCTCTATATAATTTTGAATTATTTCTATAAATAAATAGTGCTATTAAAAATATATATTATTAAGTATTAAAAACTTAATTTTAAAATATATAAAAGCTAGCTATATTTGCATCTTACAAGGTAAATCTTTATATATATTTCATATCTTCTTAATTTTTTTCAGTAAAATATAAAACATAATAATAATATATAAAAATTTAACTAACTTTCTTATTAAGAATTTAAAGTATGTATATCTAAAAGTTATATATATATAGAAGTAAATTTTTTCTTATTACAGTAAACTCTCCATAAGTACATACTCTTAGGACTGATCATGTTTATGTACTTAAGGAGGGTGTACATTTAAAGAACTGCCAATGAAATAATAGATATTATTATACAATTATCGCAACTTTAAATTTTTTTCAGTGAGTTTATTAAAATTTGAATATTTTTATCTGATACATTTCAAAATTAAATATTATATAGCACAAGTCACAAGCTAAGTATTACTTTTAATAAAAATATGTGTTGATATTTATTTGCCGTATCAAACTTGTTTTTTTGATTTTAAAAATTTTTCAATTTTTCTTACTAATTTTACATATTCTTTCACATTGTCCTATTGGAGTAAAAACATATGTACAGTTTTTAAACTAATAATTGTAATGCTAGTTTTAATAACAGGATTTTCACAAATATCATCCTTCTCTTCTAAATCCATATTTTTCTTATCAGTATTTTTAAAAAGATATGCAAGTTCTTGATCATCTTTGGGAATTTCAAAAATAACATTCTCTTCAGAAATATTAAGAAATTCTTCTAACTTCATTGGATGAGAGAGATTAAGGGCCTGAATATCATTCACAAAATCATTAAGCATTGAGTCTTCAGTTCGATAGATATCTTCTAAGATATTTCTCAAATCTGCTTCTTTATTGGTACAAGGAGGAAGAATTTTTACATGATACCAGCAGTTACGAATTATTTCAACTTTAACCTCATCTCATGCTTAATAACAAAATGAGCTGCTTGCAAGTTATCTATGCATAAGTCTTCTACACAATTATTTGCTTTTACATACTGCAGCAACAAACTTTTAAAAAATAATTAATTAATTTTTAAATGCTTATGAGGTATACAAGTTTAATATAATATCTTACTATATATGAGAAAGACAATAATGTCTTTTAAAGGTCATAATTATTCCAGCATCCATTGGCTGGATTTTTGAGGTTATGTTTGAAGGCAGAAAATGAACATCAGTGTATTGTAAAGTAAGACCATCTAACTTATGACTAGAATAGTTATTAATGAGAAGTAATACACGCTGGCCTTAATACTTTAGACTAACTTGACGATTAAATTCCTAAATCCATTCTTAAAAGAGTGATATAATCATCCAGGCTTTAGCATTATTACAGTATGTCATAGGCATATTTTGGATTTTAATATTTTTAAAATAACGTGGTCTTTCATATTTGCCAATTATTAGAGGTTTTAATTTATAAGAATCATCAGCATTTACACATAATGTAATTGAGAGACGTTCTTTATTTACTTTACATCTAGCAAGACATCTGGTTGTAAGTGTTCGATCAAGTTCTAATCTATAAATCAATAAGATAAGTATATATATTTTTTTTTAATATTTTAATATTTATTTTTATTTTTTTTTTATATTAATAAAAATTTTACTTGTAGAAAAGTCCAGTCTCATCTATATTATAAATTCTTTTAAGAGAATAGTTAGAATAACATTCTCTTAATAAAGATAAGGCATTAATAATAGCAGATTCATCAGCAGATAAGACTTCTCCTTCAAGCTTTCATTGACGAATACCATTCTGATCCTTGAATTTTTGAAGTCATCCCGAGGAAAATTGTAATTTATCTTGAGGAATTTTTAATGTATTGTTATAAAAAGATATTAATCTAAAAGATCATATGATATACGTGATCAGAAGTCACATGGGCTGCGCCACGTTAGACGACAAAGACGGTGAAGATGAAAGAAATGAATTAAATGAAGATTACGCGAGAGACCCAGAAAGCGCCAGAAAATTCTGTTATATTATTAATTATTTTATATTATTAATCATTATTAATTATTTATTATTTATAATCAGTTGGTATTTTATTTATTTATATTATCAAATTTAGTATAAATAGGATAGCTTTAGGACTTGATTAAAACAAGATAACTTTAGACATCAATAGACAAGTAGTCAATAATAATTTTGTAAAACACTTAGGATTCAATTAGTTTTTATCACCAACAAGATAAATCCTAATAACAATTATATGCTAACAAATATAATTGTATCGAATCCTTTATTCTTAATAAAATTTTCAAGTCTATTCTAAACATACATTACTGTGTAAAGTGATAATCATTTATAAACCCTTCAGAGCTCTCCCTAAAGCATTAAATAAAGCTGAATCCCCTTGTTAATCTTGCATTAATACTAATTTTTCAGTTGTTAGTATCGTAAGATAACAGTATTGACAAGTATTTTAGCTTTTTTAATAAGTATTGAATCACTTAAAATTATTTGATGCTAATATTCTAAAACAAATTCTTTGAGTGCAAGCTTAAGTTTCAGATAGGAGACAGGTTTATGCCATTTTATATTTAGATTAATAGTTTCTAAACTAAGTTGTTTTTCTGATGTTTGTAAAATACAAATAATGTACTTTCATCAACTCTAAGACCCTTCTATTCTTCAATCCAATTAACATATTAAGCTCGAGTCTTTTTATTATTATCACGAGCATAAATACAAAGGTCCCATTTTCAGATTTCAGTAAGAGTGGTTCTTTTAAGAGCCATATTTTTAGGATACTATTAATTTTAATGTTAAAATAACATAATAGTGTAAGTATTTATTGCAATAGAAAAAGGATAGTAGTTACATTTAATCATATAAGTTTTTTATTTCTTTTTTTTTAATTTAGATACATGATGAAATCTAATTATTATTTTATTCTTTTTTATGATAATTTTTAACAATCTGCTTTCTATTTATATAAATTTATTTATTTACTAATATGTTCTATTTACTCGTAAGTATATTCATTTCATGTGATTATTTCTAAATCTTTTTCAACTAATACAAATTTGGTTTGATTGTTCATATACTTGTAAAATTTGGATTAATTATTTTTATAAATAATTGTACAACTGATTAGAAATATTCAATAAAAAAAATATAAAAAATACATTTATAAATGATATAAATCAAGTTTTTTTTTACAAAATTATTTCCAATAGTTAAATTTATTATTGTTTTTTGATTTTTTTTTAAAAGTATATATAGAGTTATTTAAATTAAATTATTTATCATATGATAAGACAGTTAATTCTGATTGATTACCAATCATATGAAGATATTTATAGAGGGTGCTCTAATATATCTGGGATTTAGAATTACTTACACGTGTAGAATATGGAGAGTGTGCATTTAGCTTTAAGTTCTGAGCTTAGGATTGAGTCATAATATGCATATAGAAAGGGTATGCACTTATAGAGGGTGTATTTATGGAGAGTTTACTGTATAAACTTTTATATTTAGAAAACAAGATATCTACTATTGATAATAGTATATTATAAATTTCAACCTTTATTTTTATAATAGTTAAGATAAAAATGTAATTTTTGTGATTAAAATTTTTAAGAATAACTATATTTCTATTATTATAAATAAAGTTAAAACTATATTAGCTTTTTATCTTTTTATCTACTATTATAATTTTCATTTTTAATAAATTTATTTAACTAATATATAAAGCAGATATATATAATTAGAAAATATTATTTTTGTTTATTTTTATAAGAATTTAGATAAAGATATGATTTATAACTTTATTTATCCTTTCTTTCTTCTGAAAAAATATTTTTCAGTATATTTGCATTTTTTATTTATTAATTATTTTACCAATTTTTTTATTTCTTAATTAAAATATATATTATGTTATTATAAATCTTAATAAATAATATGTGTAATAATATAAAATTTATATAATATTAAATCATAAATTAATGCTTACTTTTTCATTTCAAAAATAATTTTTATTTTATTTTAAATATAACATATTTTTTTAATGATGAAGAATAATAGATTTAATAGTATTTTAAAAAACAGGAGAATTAATCATATATAATAGTATAAAAACTTTATTATATATCATAGACTATGTATTTATTTTTTAAATATATATTAATAAAAATTTTATAATATTGAATAATTCAATTTATATATAAAATTATTATTTTTTTAAATTATATAAGTATCTTATATATTATAATTTATTCTAGTATTACTACTAAATTTTTTACCTTTATATGACTTTTAGCTAGTATTACTTTATTAAGAAATTAATTATATAATAAATAAAATGTAATAAATATAATTTTATATTTTGAAAAATTCTAAATTTCTAAAATATTTATGAAAATGAAAACACAAAAGATATGACTTAGTATAATAAATATTTTATAATTATATAAGGTAAAAAACTTAGTATGATACTAGAAGGTTATATTTGATAATCACGCAAATTGTTTCAATTTTAATTGACTAATAATATTGCAATATTATGTAAGTTATACTAATTATGCAGAAGGAAAAAAATTTTCTTTTAAATTGTGAATTAATTAAAATTTTATTTTTATATCAAATTATTACATACAAAACAAGTACTAATTATTTATTTAGATCTATTTTTTTTTTAATATTTTCATATAAATAATAATGAGATTTATATTTAGTAATAACCTATTCAGCAGATATACCCACTAACCCTTTGTTGTAAGCATTTATATATCTTTAAGATTTACAAGTGAATTTATGAATCTTTATTACAAAAACATCATTAAGAACTCTTGAAAGCTGTTAAAGTAAGTCTTTATAGTTGTAATTACATATTCATCTAGTTTCTCACTTAGTATAATTCCAATATCTCTATAAAATTGTATTCACAATGAAATATAAGATAAAGTTTAAAGATATGCTTTACTCTAGTAACTGCTTTCTCTAACATTGATTGTTATTCATAAAAATTGAGCTGTTGTAATATAATTCGTCATGCATAGCAGTCCAAAACTTCTGAATTATTATTATTTTTATTAGAATACTATTTATAAACTAAACGAATTTTTTTTTGACCATAGATTATATTCTTCAAATATTTATTTAATTCCTTTTGGTTAGCCTCTCTGTTTTATTACTAAGTAATCATCTGGAGATATCATTGATTGCTCACATCTTTCTTCATGTTTATTAATATATTAGCCATTACGTATCTTAGGTTATCTTCCTCTAAGATTCAGGTTTATTTTTGCTGTAACCAATACATCTTTTGTCATAGCATTGTGATTTATTAATTGGTTAAAACAAAAGATATTAACACATCTGAAATGTAATATTTCAAATATTGGTATGGCTCTTTATACAAGTTGTTCTAGTATATATTTAGATTTCTAGTATCCATCTGACTATATAGAATGAAGGAGAAATGCTTTTTTATATTTTATGTGCAAGTTCGCTTATAACTGCTCATCAGATAGTCATAATAAGCTATAACATGGGCTAAGAAAAGCTAAAACTATAATAGAACATTCTATGTATTTTAAACATAAAATTAGCTTCATCTTCTATAATCCAAACTTTTCACTAACTATTGTTTATATAAAAGTGATATTTATTGTATGTCACTTGTATTATTTTCCTTTTTTCTTACTTGAGCTAGGGCTCTATTATAATTTCTATCATATTACTATCAAAATCTTTCATGCATTTCTTATATTTAAACATTCTTTTTAATTATTTAACTCTATATGCTACTATATTAGACTGCTTATGCCTATTGTAATAAATACCTTTTTTTCTTTTATCATAACCATATCCTCACAAATGCATATAGTATTAGCATATCATTTCAGTAACATGACCTTGTTTAATATATTTTCTTCAATATACACCTTTAAGAGTTCAAAAGATCGTAATTCAAGTTTTTGCTGATGTAATTATACACAATAATCTTCAGAAATATCTTTGTTATTAAGAAAACCTCTCCATTTTTGTATGTTTCCCTTGATGATCAACAATAAGTTCTTCTGTTTGTATATAATGATCTCCCCAATTTCAAATGCATCTTGACATTTAATCACTCTTGTTCTACATAATTTCAACATCTGTCTATTAGCATTCATTTTACCTTCTTTATCTAACAATAATTTTATAAATTTACTTATATTCGTTAGATACTAATAATCATATATAGATATATTTAATTTGAATGATTTTGTAAATAAGTATTTTTGATTAACTCCTTTAAGATATATTCAAAGATTTATCATAGAATTAGAAGATGATGCAGGGCTTTGTATATATATTAGAGGTGATTGCATCTTAGTATTGATGGATATTATTAAGCTTTGTAGTTATATTATATTGTTAATAGATAGTATCAGATTTTATGTTAAAGATATTCATGTTATTATTTTAATGAAAGTTTGATTTTATATATTAGTTGATATTTTATTTTCTAATAGTATGTCATCTATATTCTTTTTAAGTTCTTTCTTTTTTCTTTTTTCATACTATTATTTTCAAAATTTCAGTATATTATTTCCTTTTATTACTCACTTCAAATTTTTCTTCTATCTGTTCCTTCTATTCTTCCCATTCTTTCTCTTACATATTGATTGTTACATTTTATATATAGGTGATTATATTTTTTTTCTAGAATACAAAATGACTATACTTTCTAGATAAATTATGTGCTTCTCATTTCCTTTTTTTATAAGGTGACATTTTAATTAAGAGTATTATTCAATAAGTATTAATATATATATGAATGAAAGTTAGTTTTTATTTTATTTAAATGCTTATTAATAATTTTTTAAGACAAAATATAAATAAATATTTAAATACGTAAATATTTGTTATTAATAAATAATATAAATGATTAATAAGATAAGTATATGATTTTATTTACATTATAATTAAATATAATATTATTTTATAAACTAATTAGTATTAATTTTTTTTATTATTGAGTTTATTTAGGCCATTGGATCATAATAATTACTAAACAATCATCTATATAAGAATCTAGTGTTCTATGTATATTTTTATTTTATAAACGATAATTTAGTGACTATTGTTACCCATCAGTATATAAATTATTAGTTTTAATTGAATAGACTTAAACTATTTAATGTTTTTTGTTATTTAGTATTTTACAATTCATCTTAAAACTAAAAATTTTAGAAAAAATATTTAAAGTTAGGCTGATAAAAAAGATTAGCATTTATATAGATATATGCAAATTGTAAATCCTATATTGTTAGGTTGACTAATGTTGAAATTTTTTTTATTTTTGACTTTCAAAACTTTTAGAATTAAATAAAATATTTTAATATACTTTAAACTTTGATTTTAACCAATCAAATATAATAAAATATTCACGTAATTGTTTCAATTTTGAAGAAACATATAGATTTTAAATACTCATAACTTTTTATATAAGGAATTTTTGAAAAAACTAAACTGATAACTTTATAAAATATAAGCTGGATTACAAAGTTATTGGTTTAGTTTTTTGAAAATTCATTTATTCAATATGTAGATAGATTTTAAAATGCTTGATTTTTTGATCACGTGATTGTTAGGTATAACCTTCTAGCACTATAGTAATATTGAAAAAAATCTTAACTTACATTAAAGAATTTACAATTTATCCTAAATTTCTCTCTTAATTTTTACATGATCTATATTTACATATCATATAATAATACATTATCATTTATATTATAATAGATAATAAATTGATTATTATATTTCTTTTTACTATTTTATATATAATTTTGTTACTTTAAAATAGAAAAAATTACAATAAAATTTATAATTACAATTTAGTATTTTTTTTGGATCTTTTAAAATACTGAAATTTTTAAAATAGAATTTATTGAAGATAATACTTATTCTTCTGAAAAAATTTTTATTTAGAAATTAAAATATATACAAAATAATGAGATTTTTAAGATTGCTTAGAAAAAATTCAAAAGAATACTATAGGTAATATATGTAAAAGAATAATAGTTTAAAAGGTTATCCTTATAAAGATTTAAAAGACTCAAATAAAAGAAATCTTATTATACAATATTATAATTATTAATTTAAAATTTATATTTTACTTAATTTTAATAATAAGTTTTAATATCTAATTTTTACAAATTTAGAATATACAGTCGCGGATCGTAAGACGGGGAACTGACAGGGTTTCCTGTGCTACATTTTTATGACATACGTCATCATGGATCGTCTTGGATCTAGTTTAACTAGGGATGGGACCGATCCAAAGAAAGACCGGGAAATTCAACTCTAGGTGGAAATGATTCGTATGAACGATCATCGTTTTTATAAAAGATGAACCAAGCACAGAGAAAGATAAAAAGTCCAAGAAATCGACTTAAACCATAGGCCGTACATTATAAACTTCATAGGATTGGTACTTACCCCATACTTTTTGCAAAAAAAATCCATGAATAAGCTACATTCACGTAAGGGCCTAAGCAAGCCAAGTAATTTTAATCATAAATTACATGAAGATGCTACATTTATTGGTGAAAAAAAAACACGGAACATAAAACACGGATTAAATGTTTTCATAAGGCTAATTCTTTTTTTTTTTTTTAATGAAACAAATCATTTTGATTAATAATAGAGAATTTAATTAATCATGGTTATAAATCACGATGGGAAAACATTATATAAAGGGGTCGAGGAAGGAAAGGATGAAAATTAATAAAATCGACAAAAACTTGACTGAAAAATTCTGAAAAATCAAAATGAAATTCAATCTTTTCTTACTCCTCTTAACTATCTTTGCCGTGGTTGCTCTCGCGTATCCGAACGATCAACGAACGGGAACGAATCTATTGAAACGTCAAAAAAATCCAAACTGCAGAATTAATTGTTGTACTCCTGGTAATGATAAATGCGTTCAGGAATGTGGTAAGCCTACCTGCACTTGCAATCCCAAGGCTTCTTGCTGTAGAGATGCTGATCAGACATGTAAAGATGTATGTAAATTGCGTATATGCGAACCGAAAGAATTTCCTGTTATCGGCCAATGACCTGCTTTGGGCGTTTATGGTTGAGAAATTATTTAAAAAAAACAATGTTAATTAAACATATGTATCCTATTATGTAAATCGTTCAGATTAAACAAACGTACAAGGTTTTTTTGGTTAAACTTTTAGTTATAGAAGTTATAGATGGTTTTGGGCACAAACTAATTTTAAAAATTCTTCTTTAATTATTATCCTTGTCAGAAAAGGCAGTGTCTTTTTTGTTTTCTTTATTTTTATAGTATTTTCACCATAAATAGATTCAATAAATTGTTCCTATATTATTATTAAACTGTCCTAAACTCAAACTGTCCGTTATGGACAGAGTATTAAAGTTTTTTTTTTTTTTTTTTATAAATCCATTATGTCTAATGAATTTGCATCTATGTGCTAATCTGGAGCAGTTCCTTAATTGCGCTTCTGATAAGGAAAGTAATAGCGTCGTACGGCTATATATTGTAAATTAACGTTATGGCACTGACATCAATAAAATAATCGGTTGTGAAGCCAGTCTTTAGTTCCAATTTAGCCAATCAGAGATTTAATGTGTAACACAGACTCCACTTTTTTTGGAGTAAGGTAGTTAATTCTGACTATCATCGTCCCAGAATTCATAAAAGTCAAATGGCCATTTGTTCATTAATATGGTTTATGGGACAAAGAATTGGTCGCTTGGAACAAAATGGTTGACTTGAATGTAAGAACAATACGTCCGTAGCTGTCATCAATATCAAGATTTTAGATCAAAGTGATAATTTACAAGAAGCTAAAACTGGGTATATCTTGATTATTCATTGAAACAATTTTATTATTGACTTGTTATCGGATTCAACGAATAGTTTAAAAACTAAATGTGAACAATTTAACCCTCCGTGTTTTGGTACTTTATGAGTTTAACTATATTCTATCCCAAGGAATGTTTTATTCACTAGGAAACGGGGACCGTTGTGAGTCCTGAGCGAATTATTGGACGAAAATCACGTGGCGGACAGAGAAACGCTCACATGACCAAATGCACAGAAATATATAGTCCTTCGCTTCGCTCAGGACAATTAATAATATCATGGCGGACTATCATATATGCTTATGTTTTTTCCTGGACTGTTTAGAAATGCAAATCTCTAGTCATGATATCATAGAATCGATCATATTCTTCCCTTTTTTATCTTCATTTGTTCGTTTCATTGGAATGAAACCTTTGGATATGTTATGCTAACCCTTATCTTTTGTAATGCTTAGAAGGTCTTCGGCCTGAAAAAAATGCCAAGACCATTGTCTCAACAAAAAAAAATTATTTACTTGATTACAAATCCGGGTAGTAGAAAGTGCTTCAATTATATTGACATATTTTCCATAATTGGAAAATAGGCATACATTCAACATAACAAGTAAAGATTTTCTCATGGAAAGCGATACACAATTAAGCTAGATGAATACCTTTGATTCTTGAAGTTAGTAAGAGACATAATAAAATTGCTTTACAATTTTACAATTTTAATATGTTTATTATAATTCATGTCAAGTATTGTTGGTATTTTATATAACAAACGATAATTTAATTAAGTAAAAAGGGAAAAAAAACTAATGTTGCCTTAAGTATCTAAATTCCTATATCTAAAAGGGTTTATTATTTGTGTAATTACAACTAAATTCTTTATATCTTGTTAACAAAGTTTTCATTCAAACATGCACATTAGGCTAGACTTCAAAATTTTCGTTAATAGATAAGATCATCTTATTGAAAATTTCAATCTTCATATAGCTCTTTATGAGCCTTAATGGAAAGTGGAGTTTAAATATACCTCCCAGCGATACGGTTTTTTTTTTGTTCTATTTTGTGATTTTCATTAATATTATGGAGTGGGCCAGAATGTTGGTCATTGGGACAAAAAAAAAAAAATTGAAGTCTGACCTTATAAAAAACACTATAATCACCTTGAATAAAATAATTTTACGAATGAATGTAAAAGGGCTTTGATAAATTAGTAGACGAATTTGAAATTTAACCATCAAATTAATAATATCTTACGAAGATTAACAGATCGTCTTTAATGAAAAAAAAAAAAATTGCAATCGGAAAGACTACTATTTAAAAAAATAAACTATATACGATCACATGAAATAATGTTTGTTTTCTTTTATTGAATCATACCAGAAAATGGTATATTGTATCTATATTCACTTGTAAAGAATGAATATTTAATCTAGTTTAGTGATGCCAAGACCCTTCCAAATATTTGCATCCGACTGCGTTAAGAAAAGAACCAAGCACGAATAAAAGACTAAATTGCGTTCTGAAACGAATATATGTTTAAAATTAGGAATCAATAATTCATTATTGAGTTTGCATCGGCAAAATTTGAAATAAAATTTTATTAGTTTTACTAAAAACACAATATCCGATCATTGATCCATAAATCGAGAATACTAATGACAAAATTTTCGTCCAATGATTTTGTCCAAAGTCTTGGAAAGTGTACACCGATATTATGATAATAGAAACAATGAGTTCTTATCCTAAGTCATTAGGCATTCCAGGCTTTTTTTGAATTGTGCTACATTTTTCAGATTACTATATAAGGAGACAAAAATGTCACAATAATCAATTTCGAATAATCATATCGATATAACCTCTACAGCTAGCTCTTCATTATATAATATAAAAAGGTTTTCATTTAACAATATTTAAAGACAAATTTATTCCTATATCAACATCCGGAAAAGTTTTCTATACCCAAACACTTTAGGCAAGTCTAAGCTAAATAAGTTTTTGATAACCTCCCCACTAGCGGTTTCTTCTCTTTCCCAGGGCGACAAAGTTTAAAGCGGACAGAATTGTTGCTCTGATAGCGCGTCTTTTTTTTTTGTTTCTAAGCTTAAGTGCGTGTTTTCCGTTTTCGAAGCTCTTTCGTGTTACGACCTTGCTAGCATAGCTCTTAATGGAGAATTCCATTGCAAAAAGAAAGTTGCATTGGGAAAAAGAAAGCACATACATTATATGAATTCTAAACTTTTTTTTTTTTTTTTAAAAAAAAAAAAAATAAAATAAAATAGATATGTCAAAAAAGATACAAAAAACCGTGTCAAATATGATGAATTCTATGGTTGGCAACAATTCAAGACATAAAAGGAGGAACGAAAAGACTGAAGAAAGTGAAGCTAGTAGTTCCCAAGTAAAAGTGCCAAAAATAAACTCGGAGGTCGAAAAGGTTGAAGAACATGATGAAGGTATATTTGATATTTTAAACATTTTGTATAGTTTGATTTCGAAAGCTAATTATTTATTATACTTTTTAGATGAATTTGATCTCACATTATTACCTTTTCCAAGTATGTTCAAATTCAAGCGTACCATCACACCTATATATATGAAATAATTATTTATTATATAGTCTACTAGGATTATACGGGATCGATTTTTTATTTATAGTCTTATAATTGATAACATATGTTGACTAGCGGTTGAAGACCGATCCCCCCATTCAATGAATATATAATGTACTATATCAGTAGGCTTCAAGGTTTATTTCGTCTTTTCTTTTTATTTTTCTAGCAAACTCGACCAAATCAGCTACTCAACGTATTTATAAGGAATTGAGAATGATTATACATAACCAGGAATCACCATCTAACGCTAGTGATTTGGGATTTTACGTAAATCTTGACAGGTTGCGTTCGGTCTACCAATGGGTTTGTACTCTATCTTTTTCCTTAAATTTATGATATGATGGATGCTAATCCATGATCTTTCATAGGTCGTGCAACTCAAAAACTTTGATCCGACTATTCCGCTGGCTCAAGATATGGCAAGGCACAAAGTTAAAAGCATTGATTTGGAAGTTCGCTTTGCTCCAGATTATCCTAACTTACCCCCGTAAGTTTTATTTTTGGAAGGACTTTTATTAAATAAATTTACTTACAAATTCATTCCCTTAGATACATTCGTGTAATTCGTCCAAGACTTCTTCGATTCATGAATGGTGGTGGTGGTCATGTAAGCAAATAATTCAATACATTTCTAGTAAAAAATATATATATATATATATATTATATTTATTTATTTGTTCGTTTGTTTTTTTTTTTTTGACTAGGTTACAGTTGGAGGATCAATTTGTATGGATTTGTTAACAATGGGCAACTCTCGTGATCGAGGATGGTCTCCTGAATATTCGATGGAGGCAGTTTTGTTACAGGTCAAATTGGCGTTAAGCACTTTAAATCCTCCTGCAAGACTTGACCGAAATTGGAGGAATGAATATAGTCCAGCTGAGGCAATGAGTGCTTACATTAGAGTTGCCAATCAACATGGATGGGGAGTTCCACCCCATTGGGATACTTTATTTAAAAGCTAAGAATTTATTTAAAACTTTATAATGTTAATTAAACTTTACGGTTTTTAAAGGAAGGTATTTAATGTATAGAGCTGCTTATTATATTTATGAATTAGATGTACATAATAATATTATTTAGTTTGGAATAAAGCAACAAATTATCAATTGAATTAACCTTTAAATATTCGTAATATATATATATTCATTCAAATGACTATGACTCAGTTTCTTCAACTGTCTTTTGTTTCTTTCTTTTTCTCTTCACTTTTTCTTCAACGGGTGGTATGAATGCCTTTTCTCTTTCGGTTTTGCGTTTCAACGAATTCTCTTTTTGTTTCTCCTTAAAAAATAAAAATGAAGTGAATGTTTTACCTTTTTGTTATTTTTTTTTAAAAAAAAAGAGGGAGTTAAATTGTAAAATTACTTTTTTCTTTTCCGCTTCATGAAGGACCTTTTCTTGTGGGTTAAGGAAATATTCACCAGATTCCAATTGCAAATCAATCTATAAAAAAAAAATTTATGTTTTTTTTTTCTTTTAAATAAATATACATAAAATACATATATTTTGTAATTTTCAAATTTAAATTATTTCGCACCTTGCTTGGAATTTGAGCAGGTGGGAAAGGAGTGTATTCTTTCTTCTTTTTAATAACTCTCTTTGGTCTTTTAACATTTTGTTTCTTAAATTGAGGTAAAAAACGCTCCCAAGATTCGTTTTTTAATTTTGGATCGTTAGCTAATTCTCTTTTTATCATTAATTCCTATTCAAAAATATATTGTTCCAGTTAAAAAAATAAAATAAAATAAAATAAAATAAAATAAATAAAAAATAAAAAATAATAATTGTAAATTAAATAATTACTTTGATATGATAAATTGGATGAATATTTTTTATGCAATCAATAACTATCCTCCTAACTTCTTTTAGTCCCTTATATGGTCCCATAGCCGATACAGTATTTCCTTGAACCATCACGTAACATTTGGTCAACATCTCGATAGCCTACTCATCATCAAAAAATTATAAATTTGTGTCAATTAATATCAAATAAAGCATTAAGGATAAAAATTTATTAAAACCTTGAGAGTTGATCCGTCTGGCCCGATTAATCTTTGTCTTCTTTTCACAAATATTTCTTTATTCCCGATTATATTACCAATTTTGATAATATCACATGCTATGCCATCCTCAAGAATCTTCACAGCCTATTTTCAGAGAAAGTCGGTCTTCAATTAAAGAAACATTATATCATATAAAATTATGACAACTCACCTGAGAGAATGGAACACTCCTAGCTAAAAGCTTAATTAAATCTCGCGCCTTTATAATGGCATAAGGATCGTACGTTTTTCGTGTAGTCTTCACTGTCATGCTACCTTCTATTAAATCCAACACGCAAAAAATTCCCTATTTCATGAAGTTACCAGGTAAAATAGGAGGTACTTTATTACATTATTTAGGGGTAAATAATATATATATACACATATATATACCACTTTCTCTAAAGCTTTGGTGACATGAGGCCATGCTTCTTTTAAGTACTTTTCGCGGTATTTTGGAAACAATGTTGCAAATGATGATTCTTCCGTGAATGTAAATCGATTATCTTCTCGTGAAAATGGTTCAATTTTCCAATGATCTATATCGTCTGTATCCCACGCTATACATCAAAATAAATGAAATTAAACAATGAATTGGTGTGTCAGTAATATTTCAGGAATTACTTAACAGAAAATAATTACGCTTTTCTTTTCGATATTTTTTTGATTTAGGTTTATTTGTTGCATTTGAGCTAGAATTTTGTTCAACTTCTGTCATCTTTCCGTCAAAAGTCTTGAATTCATTAATTCGGCCCCCAATCAAATTATATTTCGCCGATCATTCCTAAAAGGATTAATTTTTTTTCCCGAAAAAATTTTTGAGATAATCGGTTATCAGTTCCTATTTTAGAGAATGTTCCGATATTATTTAAATTATTTAAATTAACCAGTACTTTTTTTTTTTGTTAGTAAAGAACTTTTCTCATTATGTCTTCAAAGCGAAGTTCGAAAACTTCCAAGGATGAAGAGCCTTCAGTAAGTTTGAAAGCACAAACTGGAAAAACTTGGGGTCGTGATAAAGGTAAATACAATTTTATACTCCTTTTTTTAAAAGGTCAAATGAATAATACCACTAATTATTAACCTTATTTTAGATATATCATATAATACTGTTTTATTGTCTACTCTTATTCTCACTTGTTGTCCACTCTTGGTGGTTTATTTTTGGGTGGTTTGCACTCATTATCAATGTTCTATAATTGAGCCGATTATTCTTCTCCAATCAAATGATTTTTCTAAGGAAGCTTTTGAATCTGTTATTTTACAAAAGCTTCCTCAATTTTCATTAGATGGCATAAAAATTTACTTCGCTTGGTTAAGTTTTCAAGCAATACTTTATGCTATCTTGCCGGCAAAAATTGGTTATGGTCAAAGAACTCCAGCTGGACACATTTTACCTTATAAGGTAATTATTAATCTTTTCGCCAAATCGAATCTGTTTAAAAGCCTCACACTTCTTACTCTTTTTTTAGGTAAATGGACTTTTAGCTTGGTTAATTACTCATACTCTTTATTTGGTTGGTGCATTTTACTTCAAATGGTGGGATGCTTCCATCGTCCATGATCAATGGGGTTCTCTTTTCATAGCTGCCAATATATATGGTTATTTTCTTACCCTCTTCTCATTCATCAAAGCATACGTGATGCCTTCGCATGCAGAAGATCGAAAATTTTCTGGCAGCTTTATTTACGATTTGTTGATGGGTATTGAAATGAACCCAAGGTTTGGAAAATATTGGGACTTTAAATTATTTCATAATGGTAGACCGGGCATTATAGCATGGACATTAATTAATATGTCTTTTGCTGCCGCCCAATATAACAAAATTGGTAAAGTGATTTCTAATTCATTTTTATATTTAATAAATTTAATTGATATATTTATTATTTTGAATTTTAAATTTTTTGAATTAGGTTATGTAACAAATTCAATGATCCTATTGAATTTCTTGCATGCCGTCTATGTTTTGGATTTCTTTTATAATGAGGATTGGTACCTTAGAACTATTGGTGAATTGTTTTAAGTAGATAGTAAATGATTGTTCAATTGAAATTTATAATTTATGTTAATTATAAACTGTTAACTTTTCATTTTTAAAAAAAGATATCGCTCATGATCATTTTGGATTTTATCTGGCATGGGGCGACACCGTTTGGCTTCCGTGGATGGTAGCGTATATTTATCTATTTTAAATTAGATACATTGTCTTCTTTGATCAATATCTATCTATCTCTCAATCCTTTTTTTTAGTACACACTTCAATCGCATTATTTAGTTCGAAATCCAATTGATCTTTCAATTCCTTACTTTTTATTTGTTCTTGGAGTTGGACTTTCCGGTTATTATATCTTCCGAGCTGTAAACCATCAAAAAGATATTGTTAGAAGAACAAATGGTGTTTGTACGGTTTGGGGTAAACCTGCTAAATTTATTAAAACAAAATTTGTTACCAGTGATGGAAAAACTCATTCAAGTATTTTAATTACAAGTGGTTTTTGGGGTAAGCCTCTTTTTTTAAAATATACATATATATAAATATATATATATTAAATCTTTTTTTTTTTATAGGAATATCTAGACATTTTAATTATGTTGGCGATTTGCTTATATCATTGGCAATGTGTCTTACTTGTGGATTTCATCATTTACTGCCTTATTTTTATATTGTTTACATGACGATTTTGTTAATTCATCGTATTTGGAGAGATGATGCTAGATGTAGAGGTAAATATGGAAAATATTGGGATGAATATGGAAAGGTTGTAAAATGGAAATTATTCCCTGTAAGTGTATATTATATTTACTTGAATATTTAATTTACGAACGTTATAAGTTTTTAAAAAACAAAAATTTTTTTTTCCTTTTTTAGTATATTTATTAAATAATGATTTTGAAGGATATGATAAATTGTGTAATATACTGTGTTACCTTTTTTCTATTATTTCCTTTTTCCAAACAAAATAGTATAAGGTCAAGTATAATAAAACTTTTTAAACAAGTTAATTATTTAAATAATTATTTTCAATACATCTTGATTTAATAAAAATTACTCCTTACCAAGTAATTTTTATTAAATTGGTGGTTCAAGGATATTTTCGGTAAAAACCAATGACAGCTAAGAACCATATTATAATTGACAAAGCGATAAAATAGATCGTTCACGTGAAAATCTAAAATCGGCCCGGTAATTCTTAATTCTGTCTTGCAAGGAATTTTAACTGATAGACCCATGAAAAACATATTATACGTTAATCAGAACGTATGAATTTCGAAATTTTTTATGATAAATAACTTTTTTTTTGAAACCTTAAAAATTTTCAAGAGCCGTACCTTAGATCCAATGTACATTACTTTTTTTTTTTTTTTTTTTTTGAAAAACATTAATAAAAATAAATCAAATTTTCCCATGTAAATACATATCTATATTCCTATGAGCGATATCGTCTACCATTATTCTCCCAAAATATCTATTTATTTATTTTATTTTATTTTTTTCATTTAATCCTCCCAATAATTTCGGAAGTTTTATTATTGTTATTATTGTTCTGTGTTTTCTTCACCTTTTCTCCAACTCGTAACTTTGTCCAGTAATTCGAGAACTTGTTCATAAATAACAAACATTAAACCGCTTTGCATAGCAGTCCATGCTACACGTGGTCCGATTCCTCTAAATAACCCTCCAATCCCCTGATGTCTATAGTTCCATAACATTCCTTCCCATATTCCTGTATAATAATAATGTGGTGGTTTTTGTGCAGCTGAAGGTGTAGATGAGGGTTGTTTTATTGCTGAAGGTTTTTTGATTTGTGTTTGTAATAATGTTTTAATTACATCCAATGGCGTTGTTAATGCACCCGCTAATCCACCTGCCAAAGCTCCTGTAGCAATCTCCCAATGTAAACTTAAATAATTGCTATTTTTGTACATCTTTGCCCATAATTTAAATTTTTCTATGAAAATTTGAATTGTTAGTTATACGAAAAAATAAATCACTAAATACAAAAAAAAAAAAAAAAAATCCTTTTTTTAAAAGTTACCATAAAATGCAAATTGCAACGCTGAAAATGGTACATCTCTTAATAGCGTTGCTTTATATCCATGATAAAATGCACCTGGTCCTTCCAATTTATAAACCTAAAACAAAGGGTAAAGAATTAATGAAACATAGCTAATTATGTAATAAAATAATATCGAATTATAATGTTAAATCAAATAAAAGTAGCCCATGGCAAACGAACCACCAAGGCGCAAACGAACCATCTGCGCAGCGTGCCAAGTATTTTTATAATTATAACCACTAACAAAATGTGGATTGTTATATCGTCCTTGTAATTGCAATCGTGTTTTCAACACCTTAAAATTTATCATTTTATGATAATGCGTTATATATTAGAAATCACATCAAAAATAGAAATTACAAGATTTTAGTACATACCTCGGAAGGCACATATACAACAGATGCCATAAAGTCACCAATAGATCCTAATGAAAGATCCATTCGAAATTATAAATAAAGATACAATAAAAATAGTTAAATTTAAATTTTATTTTCTTACCAGCAGCTAAATGCGCAACTGTGTCAGGAACTCCAGTTTTTAATCCAATTATATTACGTTTCACAAATTCATACGTTCCAAAATATATTGTAGTAGCTGGTACTAAGAAAAGTTAAATTTACATGTCAATACCTTACCTTTCTTTCTTTCTATTGCTTGAACAAGAAAAACCCAAGAATATATTTTACCTGAACCTAACATCGCAGGAACAACACCACCATACAATCCACGCATTATACCTTCTTGCTTTACAATCGTAGTATAAGCATGCATCATATTTTGATATTTTGGGGGTTTGGCTGGTTTTTGACCTTGCAATCGAGTTTTTACTGTATCAATACTTTTTTTTTTTTTTAAAAAAAAAAAACAAAAAAAAAAGGAGATAAATCGATCGAAATGAGACGAAATTACGGATTTAACAAAAAAAGTTTTAATATATACCTATGCATCAAAAAATCGGCAGTCGAACCACCAAGACCCCCAGCGAACATTACCTAATACAGGAACAACCCAATAAAACAGTTAAAATTTTTCAGAATATAAGAATAAGATTAATCACGTCTAAACATACATATGTTAGTGGTTTACATTTCGCATAACCATATTCCTCAAGTAATGGTATTGGTTCACTTATTGAAGTGACTTGTGGATTATTCGAATCCGGCGCACACTTTGTCGACCGAAGACTACGCTTTCTTGTTGAAGAATCATGGTTTGAAAGTTCTGTCATGGTATTATCATTTAACCACTGTAAAATTTCCTCTTCTTCACTCCGAACACTTAAAACTTATTAAAGGTTTTTTTTTTCTTTTCTTTTCTTATTATTTTAAGATATCTTACCGAAATATCAAAAATTTGATTAGATAATTCTTTTATGTGATACGTTATCTATATGGCTAAAATTGCGTCGATCCCTTGGAATATCAGATGCCAAATTTATTTTTAATAAATCACGTTATTCTGGCCAGCATTAAGATTTTTATTAATATCGTGAAGTATATTATTAGGAATTATGCGATGCCTTTTATACTTTTTTAATAGCAGACTCCACTTGTTTTAAATTTAATCCATTCCTATAGGCAGGGTTGGGAAATGTACTGTACTATACTAGTACATTTTATATACCGTATTCCTCCGAAAATAAGCAACATATTTTACTAGTGTTGCTTATTTTCGGGTAAAGGCGAATTAACTAACGCAGAAATAACACAAATCTTATTGAAAATATCCAAAAGTTGATCATCTAATATATAATACGCATCATGATCTGGTCGTCAAAATCATACTTTCAATTTATACAAATGCCTAATAAAAGAAAAGTTGTTAAACATAAGGCAAAAATTGTTAAATGGATTTCATATACCATAAAACAGAAGATAGAAGTCGTTATATATACAAAGGAAACAGAAAAAAAATAGTACAGCAAAATATTTTAACATCAATCCTAATATGATAAGCCATTGGATATTGCAAAGTTTAAACTAAACTGAAATTAAAGGAATAAGCAAATGAGTCAGCTTTATGATTGGATTATTCAACAATAAAGCAAGGTCTAGCTATATCATATGCAATTTTATAAAGTAAAATACTTAGAAAATTTTCATCATTAGTTAATAACATTTTTAAGAAGATACAGGTTATTGTTATGATAATATACAAGAATTTCTCAAAAATTCTTAAGTAAAACTTAAGGACTATTAGAAGAATTCTATAAATATATCATACGTCTTAAGTTGAAAAAATTTTACAAACTGAAAAATATTTTAAATATGAATAAAATACCCATTTGGTTTAATATAATAGGCAATTTTACAATAAATCTGAAAGGTAAAAAGATTATTTATATTTATACATCTGAAAATGAAAAAATTAGTTAATTGTTATTTTAATATATGTTATAGGTAAAATTTCTTTTTTTTATTTTTTTTTATAATTTTAAGTTTTTTTTTATTTTTTCAAAAATATATATAATCTTTCATAATAAATAAATTTAAAGGAAGATTTTCCTTAATAATAAGATTTATTTTTAAGGTTGATTAGTATTACAAATATACTAATAGTATTTATTTTTTAGAAATCAAAAATTGCAATAATATGAAAATGCTAACTTAGGAATTTTTTCATAAAATAAAAATTTAAGATATTTTTTAACCTGTAATTTTTTTTCTTGATCATATGATTTTTCTTTTAGTTAATTGTGAATTATTAATATTTATTTTATACTACTATAATAAATAAAACTAAGCTACCTCCTATTTGTATTTTTTAAAAAAAATGAATTTCATATAAAGAAGAAATTCTTATTGGTATAGATTTTCTTAAAAAAAAATTGAATAATCATACATAATAATATTAATATATAATTTTTTTAAAAGATATCTAAAAAAATCAATCAAAAGAAAATTTTATGAGAATAAGTTTAATTTGATAGTAATTTCTAGTGATTATCAGTATTTTCTAATCATTAAATAATATTACACGAAAAAGATATAGATGATGATAATTAAATAAATGATGTTGATCCCTAAAAAATCATATATATCTTATACGTTTTCTATGTCATCTATGGCATATATTTTTTTTATACAATATATTTCTTTTATTTATTTTATTTTATTTATCTTATACATTTATTATATTATATTTATTTCATATATTTTATTTATTTCTTTTATATTTTAAATAACTTTATATATTTCATTTTATATAAATAGAGAACATTTTTTTTTAGCTTAGCTGTATGTCAAATAGATAATAATAAGATAGTTTAGTTTAATTTCCTTAATATATTTGTATAGTACAGTGTATTGACTGAAGCAGTATTTCATTATTATTATTATTAAATAAACTGTTAGTTAATTGATACTCTTCTAAAACTAATTACAAAATAAACCTTCTGCTTATCACCTATAAAATATCGCTTCACTTATCATTCTTAAGCATCTTAAAAAACTGACTATAATAATATTTTATTAATAAACTATTTAAAGATCATTTTCAAAAGAAATGATACATCTGAATAGTTAGTGATTATGCTAAAAAACTTCTGCAGATAATCTTTATCATGTAAGAATTAGCAATGTTTATTTATAAGTTAAGTGTTCATATGATGTAATTTTAGATAGAAGTCTTTTAAGACTTGTAAAATTTCAACTAATTTAAATGAATTTGAATCTGATTAAAAATTAATAGTATTGATAATATTGATAATAGCAATGATATCAATAATAGGTATGATAATGGGTATGATGATAGTGGTAAAGATTAATAACAATAATATTGATGATAATATAGAGTATTAAATTTGTTACATAAGTATAATAGGATATGTTAAATATTTTAGTAATACAAGTTTCATTATTTCAGAAGACATAATTTGAAAAGTCAATACATTTTTTAAGAATTGGGCAATGAAACAAAAAGGATGAAATATTCACATAATTCAAAATGTGCTAAAAGCACATCCAAACAATCATTAAAACTTTAAATATTATCAGTGGTCTGAATATAAACCTATTTTTATTATAGTTTAAATCAATAAAATAATAGAATAAAAAAAATATTCCAATTTTCTATTGGTCATTTATTTTATTGACCAACCTGGTTAAGTTAGGTATTAGCATATTATTGGTCAAATGTCACATGCCTGAAGATTTGGGTATTTATAATAATATCATATCTGATTAACCTTTCAACATATGGAAAAAAAATTTATAAGATTATTGATATAGTAACATGCATTAAATAACTACAGTAAATCCCATGGATTTGTGATTTATTTTCCCAAACTATACCACATAGAATAAACATACAGAGCCTGAATTATGGATGACTATTAAAGCTATTGGGGACGATTTTTTTTTTTGCATGAATAGTGATTTAACAGCAACTAGATTAAGTTATATCATTTTTTTACGTGCATATTTTTTGACAATGCTGGTAACCTTCAAATTTGTTTCTAGTGAATTATGTGTCAAATGATCATAGCAAAGAAATAGAAATAAAAGGTAGTGATGTTGTTACACTATTGTTGATCATTTGCCACCGTTTATTATCTCTTGTATGAATTCCTCCTCAGTTAAATCTGGCAATTTCTCATCTATGATCTCAATACATTTCATGACCATTAAATAAGGTTGTGTGCTATATGTCATTGATGTGTAAATGTTACATTAAGAAACTAACAAGAACAGTTCATACCTTTGACCTCTAAACACTTAATAAGACCATGAAAAAATTCTTTATATTTTTTATTTGTATCAGGATTTTGATAAGATCTTCTCCTTTGAGATATGTATTCCTTTGTAGATGACATTCGATTTATTTACAGTTTGAGCCCTGCAATCAAAATTTTTCAGTTATTAAACTGAATAATAACTTCTCATACGAAAAAAATTTTGCATACTTGAATGTTGAAGTCCAACAATCTGTAAGTGTCGAATTTTATCATTTGATTTGACCAGATGAGTCAAATAAACCAGTATATATGCATTGATTTGCTTAACTTGAGTCTGTCTTTAAGTTGTTCCGTAAAATTTATTTAGATAAATGATGACTTCACCTCTATCGTCTCATACTCTACATTGTCATTATAAGTTCGTAAAATTCCGTCAAGCCGACGTCCTAATTTTGCCCTTTCCTTCAGGTTCATTTTCAATTTTTCTTCTTGATACAACAATACTTGACGAATCTTTCCTATAATACGAATGTTATTAGAATCTCTGAACTTCAGTAATTGTATATGAAATAACATACCTGACGATTTGTAACCCTTGAATATTGCTAAAAGTACAATCAAATGATCAAAGACCAAATGTTTGCATCATAATAGCCTTCTAGGTGAACCAATTTGAGATTTTCATCTGGTCTTTGTAATACATTAGACTATTTATAAAGTATACATTCTTGAGATTTCTACAATATTAAGGGTTAAGCATAAGAAAAAAACTTACAAGTGCCTCAATACAAAATCAATCTATTCAACGTCAAAATGAATTTCCTGGTCAAATAATTCATTCTTGTTTCGATAGGATGTCATTTCCAATACTTTTCTTAAATCAGCAGGTGTTCAGATCTGAATTCAGCAATACACAACCTTTTTTTTAGGAACAGAGAGGGAGAAGAGAGGAAGGAATTTGTTACTTATATTTCTAAATCTTGATAACATTTTAGCAACACGCAAAGGTTATTTACAGACCTCCTCTGTAATTTTACACCAATCATCATCAGTGAACAACTGTTTGATTTTCCAATCACTTAAGTCAATTATCCACGAGTGGATTGAAGATTCAACTGAAAATTGTTTTTCTTTGTTGAAGTGAACATCTTCAATGCATATGCTCGAAAACAATGTCCATTTCTTTGATTGGCTCATAGCGTTGCAAGAATCAACAAATACTCAAGTTTTGATGAGAGTAACGCTTTGTAATATCTGTATTACTGAAAAAGAATATGGAAATAAAGTTGTGACTAAAAATAAAATTAAATAATTGTTATACTATACCTTAGTAAATACTCTGATTCTGAATCCTCAGAGTCAGATTCATCATCTTCCTCATCAATTTCATTTGAAATGTCTTGTTTCCGCTGATTTTCCTTCAGAATTCTGAAAAAAATTATTGATCTTGTCTTACATAAAATACAAGATCAATATCATGAAATGACATAAAAATAAGTAACATTAACTATTTTTGTACTTTTTGTTCTTTTTTACTTTCAGTCAATTTATTATTATTGATAGTTCTAGAGTTATTAACCATAGCGTTCCCTGTAAATGTTGAGTTGTGTAGGTAAATTAAAGATCCACCAATCGTTCTGTCTGATGTGCATTCATTCTTCCATTTTCTTGTAACTTAATGATCTGGTCGAGTATTCTGAAATGAATAATAGAATTAGCAATTTACAACGCATATTTATAATTTCTCGTTCAATTTTTTTGTCCCATCAGATCAACTAGCAATCTTGAATATCAGACGATCTAACAAGTCGCCTGTACCTCAACACTAGCCTTATGGCTCAACTAACAGCCTTGAATGATCGATGACCTAGCAAGTCTCTGCCACGCCAATTATTTCACTTGCATTCATTTTAAAATAAAAAAATTACTTGCTTCTCTATCAAAAAGAATTTGCGCCATTTGAGACCTGTTTCCTTGTTCGCATTTAAACAATATCTTGGAGTCTTTTTAGGTAAAGATCTATTTTTAGTTTAAGTGATTCTACTTCACATTCTTTTAGAAATCCAGTTATGTTACATTCAGAAGATTTATGATTGAAAAAATCATGTGTTTTGCTTTTTGACATTGGTGAGAGCTGGGTACTTTATATACTGATTAATCAAAACTACAGTATATCAGATGTCATAAATAAAAGTTTATTATGATGATTATGATCTACATGTATTAATATCACAAAAAAAATTTTATTGATATAAAAATCTATTAGTTTTAGCAACATTAAAAAGATTGTTAGCAATTTGTTCCTTTTCTTTATCTGATTGAAGAACTGGTATAATAGAAACTTGTTAGTAAATTTTTCTTAATTGTTGTTACTGAAAGACATGCATTTTGGATTGTTGAGTAGAATTAGTCATGTTTTTAAATCCAACATGTTGAATAAGCCTTCTATTTGTTGCTGATGAATAATAATATACTAAACAAATTATATATTTAACAAAATCATAAGAATCAAGAAATATAAAAATGTTATTTCTTGAAAAAGAAACTGCTTGTAATATTTATTAACTTATGCATTAAGAAAAGTTAAATGACATAATCAGTTAATCAAAAGTTAATTTTAGATTTGTGTTTAATAATTTTCTCGTGATAGATTTCTTAAATATTAAATTTCAATGAACTTTCTGGATATAGAAAAAGATTAAGCATATCATGAATAAAGATCAGATCAATGTATCAAGCTACTAAGTATATGACAAAATGATCGATAAAATGTATAATCTAGCTACAATTACCAGCCTAACCTGACGAACTACCAGCAAAGAAAAATTCCAAGAAAAAGACCAAGTAAAAATAGATATTCCAACCACTACCCAGACTATCCAACTGAAGTTAATACCTAACCTTTCTACAAGTTTTTGTAAAACAACCATTGCTCTAGAAACGTCTTCTTTTGACAAAGGTTTTCAGCTTCTAATGTGTTTATTCTTTATCGCAACGGTTCTTTATAAGTATTTTGATTAGCTATAAGATATGCTAGCCTATCAGCCATAAGCAGCCTTTTTCTTTCTTCTTCTTATGCTTGAATTTGCAAGGTTGCAAACTGTTTGTGAGCTTTATTTCTTTATTGCAAACAAAAAGTTTTTATATGTTCAGCTTTCTTTTAAACATCATTTTATGAGTGATTATTAGAAGGTATTTTATTTTTTTGATATTTGACAAGTTAAAGAAGATTTGAATTTGAATTTAAATAATTAAATCAACACGCATAAAAGTTATATTTAAGAAAAATAATTTATCATGTGACTTTAGAAGATCATTTGAAATTAAGCTATTTATATAGAATTTTGAATCCCATAATTCTAAAAATCAACAAATTTTAACCTTATATAACATTAGAAAAACTTATGTTTGTAAGATCAATAGTGGATAATATAAATACAGCATGCTCTTCTCTAATAGGTCACACGTAAATATAGCATGCATTTTGTAAAATTCTTTTTGCAAATTTTTAGAAATTTAGAATTTGATTTTGAAGGCGAAATCCTTTTTCACTACTACGTTCAAAATTCAAATTGGAAGAGAATTATCAACAGAAGAAATTACAACTTCAAATATTACATGGAATCTGTCAATCAATAATGATCTCACGTTAGATGATATCACTGCTGTGCTAAACAGTGATCAGCAATAATTTCTGTTTAACTTATTGTGTCTGATTCTTCTGTATTTTCTGTATAGCCTATTTATTCTATTTTGTTTGTAATTTTTTTAACATCTATAATTTATTTTTATTTTTTTTATTATTTTTATAATTTATATTATTTTTATTATTTTATTATATTTAAGTATATTTTTATTGAAATATATATCTATATTTAGTAAATTTATAGCGTAGCAAGTAGTTAGTTATAGCAAATTAATTTTGTATAAATAGAATAGCTTTTTGCTTAAGTTGTAAATTAACTCATTTGTAAGTTACTTACAAATTTCAAGTTATAAATAAAGTAATTAACTTAAATCTATACAAACTATTTTTCCCTTCAACATTATCCTTCACCTAAAATTATTGTGATATACTATACTAACTTGCTATTGAATTCATCATTATGAGTTCGACTAACATATCTTAAATTCTAAGATGTGATAAATTGTCAAGTTGATTCAAGTATAACAGATACCTATAGGATTTAGAGAAAATTCTAAGGTTAAAACTCTAATGTGTAGAATCAGCTATTGCAACCTTTCAACTTAAACATTAAGATAAATGAAAATGAACCCAGTGATAATATGTAATATTAGTATTATAATATTAAAATCTATCTAACCTTTAACTTTATCAAATTTACATGTTAAACTTAACAGATCTGTTAAATATAAAAACTTAAAAAATGATATTATAAACAAATTTAATTAAAGAATTCATATTGTTTATATAATAATTATATTATTAATATTAATATTTTATTTTTTATTAAAAATTAATATTATTTTATTTAATCTAATAAATTTTAGTTTTAGATTTCTAAATATTTTTTTAAAAATTCCAATTAGTAAAATAAAAAAATTTATATTTTAAAAATTAAATATTTTTTTTTTATATAGTATATAATATATAAAATTATAATATATTAAATTTTTATCTACATATACTTTTAAGTATATTTATTTTATATAAAATAATTATTTTAAAAATCCTATTAAATAAAAGTTTTATAAAAACTGATATAAAATTATAAAAAGTTATATATATAAATATTTATTTTTATTATTTTAAGTTTTAATTAAGATTTAAAAAATTAATATAATTTTTTATTATATTAATTCAATATTCTTATATTTTATAAAAGATTATTATAATTTAAATTATAACATTATTTTATAATCTATGATTATTAAAATTAAAAGTAAAAAATTTATGGATTATATTAGTATTTATTAAATAATTTTTAAATTAATAAAAAGTTATATATAAAATAAATAAAACTTTAATTATATGAAACTAATGATTATAATAATATTATTATTTTATTTTTAAAAGTTATTATAGATGTTATATTATTAATATTTTTTTAATAGATTATATTGTTAAACATAAAATTTTATAATATAGTTAATACTTTTTATAGTTTTATTAGAAAAATTTTATTATATAAATTATTATATTTCCTATATAATTATTAAACTTTTATAATGATTTTTTAAAAATTTAAAATTTTGAGTTTGTTATATTCACTATTTATTATAAAGAGATTTGATATAATCAGTTTTAACTATACTAATTAATTATTAATAACTAATATCTTTTGAAATAAAAAAATTGTGTAAAAATCAATTAATAGATATTTAAAAATTATTTTTGGATTAGTATTTAGATATAATAGATACTTTTTATTTTTAATATTATTTAAAATAACAATTTTTTTTTATAAAAATTAGTATATTATAATTTAATTTATATATTAAAATAGAAATATAAAAAGTTTTTCAATTTAAAAATAAAAATAAAATTTTACTAACTATCTTAGTATTATTAACACATTTTTCAACTTATATGATTTTTTGAACAATAATTATTAAACTTGGCCAAAATTATTTTTGTGACAAATAAGGTAACTAATAGAATTTTTCTTATTAAAAAAATTGTTTTCTGAAATATATAGTAAAACAAAGTGACTCAAAAGTAAATTTATTATTCTTGATTTATCAGGTAATATTTTCTTGATTTATCAAAATATGCAAGTTTATGCATCTCATTTTATGTATCTTTTTTGATCAAATTTATGTATTTTTCTTGACATGTAACATATATATATTTTAAACTCTCAATTTTATGAAACTTTATCACTTTTCTAAATGAAACTTTATCATAATTCTAATAACTAATTCAATATTTACATTGTTAATTTCTTATAAAAATTTATTTATACCTTGAAAATAAAACCTTTTTTTCCTATATAATGAAAAAAAATTTATTATTAAATACTTTTTATTTAATAGTTTAATAAAAATATTCTGTTAAAAATAATAATATAATTAAAAATTAGAGTAAATTATTTATATTTTCAATATTTAAAATAGAGTTAGTTAGAGAATTTAGAAAAAAATGAAATTTGTTTACAATAAGACTATGAATCTAATATAAGAGTTTTATATAAGTATAATTTGTAAATAATAAGCTTGAAATATTAGTTAAAGGTTAAATATTGGTAGGAAAAGATATAAATGAGAGTTGTAAAATACTATATAAAATTATAAGTTATAGGTAATATATTGAGATTATTAGTTAAAGATTGTTGAATATTACTAGTAAAAAATTATAAATAGTTAGTAAAGGAAGAAGAAGTGTAAAATTCTTGTTAAAAGTTTGTTAAAAGCACTTGTATTAGAATAACTAAAAGGCATATTAAAGGTTTCATTGTAAAGCAAGTTATTTGTAAAGTTATTTATATTATAATAGTAAAGAAATTGTTAAGTTTCTATAAAATTATAAACAAATTCTTATTCTTTAACTTATTTCTTAATAAATATTAATTTTATTAATAATAGCATTACTATAATAATAAATTGATTAAAAATAAAAATACTTTTGTATTTCAGATACTTTTCTTAATCTTTTAGTATTTTTTTTTCTATAATAAGCAAATTTGTTTCATGAGAATTTGATTAATGAGTTTAAAGAATCTGTGATAATTTATGTAATTTTACTATAACTTTTGATGATGCTACTTTATTAGAAATATTGTATTTACTCAATTCTAGTAATTTAAAAGAATCTGAATTATATTCAGAAATATTATTTCTTGGTAATAAAATAATTTTCCTAAAATTTATAAACTATTATTATAAAAAAATCTAATAAAATAAAATAATTTTTTTAAAAAATTCTTTATCTTGTAAATGATAAATCCTAATTATTTTATTATATGTTTTATCAGTACTGCTTTCATAAATTAATATATATTTTTTTTTTAACAAAAATTACTTTTTCTTTATTTTTAAAATAAGTAACAAAACTTTCTTTTATTTGTATATAAAATAGTTTTTTGTTTGAATGCAGATTTGCATTATGAAAAAAGTATCTACATAAACATATTTGAAAATATTCTAAAATAGTTTATTTTAGATATAATTATAATAAAGCATATATTCACTTGTTAAAATATTTGTTAAAGAATATCCCAAATAAAACCTTTAAATTATTCATTGCTTTTTTATAAATAGTGATTCTAATATTTTAATATTATCAAATTTTCGAATATAAAAATAATCAGGGTAGTTTGAAGGTTTAATTAATTTTAATAAAAATTAAGCCTTTTATGATTCAATCTTTGAAGTTTATAATTTTTTTGAATAATTTTTCAAATAAATATATATTTATATAATTATATTAAATTATAAATTATAAATAATTAAAATATACAATATAATAAACTTTCTTTAATTAATTTTATATCAAATAATATTATTAAATTTGCTTTAAATTAAAATTATCTAATATTTTCAGTTAAATTTTCTTGTTTTAATTTTATTTTATATAAACCTTCTATAAAATATATGAGGTATGCTGTAACAACCAAATAAAGTAAACATTGATATTACCAATGATTTAGGGATCAAATGAAAAAGTTATTGATCATTAAAAATAGAGTTATTTACATTTCAAGAAAATTCTTTAACAATGATGACAATATTGTAAAATGTAAGTTCTACAAATTTCTAAATAAGAAAATAATCATTGATAATATTAATTCTAAATCTATATTATTAATCTTTAATATTTATAATTATTATCATAATTATTATATCAAGGTTATCAGAGATATCAAAGTTATTAATATTAGTAATAATTTGTAAGAATATATGTTATTATTGTAACAGGATTGGATTGACGAACGTGACGCAGCATATTGCAGATCTAAATGTCAGACATATTTGATATATTTGATATATTTGATATACTGGACATATTTGATAT
>CAJVPP010000347.1:0-35248 GCA_910592005.1 Funneliformis mosseae | reverse complement strand
ATCATTCTTCTTGAATAATTCCTTATTGTTCTTCTTGAATGATTTTTTTATCGTTCAAGTCAAACGATTCCTTATCGTTCGACTTGTACAATTTTTTTATCGTTCAAGTCGAACGATTCTTTATCATTCTTCTTGAACGATTTTTTTATCATTCAAGTCGAATGATTCCTTATTGTTCTTCTTGAACAATTTTTTTATCATTCAAGTTGAACGATTCCTTATCGTTCGACTTGAATGATTGTTTTATTATTTAAGTTGAACGATACCTTATCGTTTGACTTGAACGATTTTTTTATCGTTCTTCTTGAACGATTTTTTATCATTCAAGTTGAATGATTCCTTATCGTTCGACTTAAACAATTTTTTTATCATTCAAGACAAACGATTCATTATTGTTCTTCTTGAATGATTTTTTATCGTTCAAGTCGAACGATTCCTTATCATTTTTCTTGAACAATTTTTTATCGTTCAAGTCGAACAATTCTTTATCATTCTTCTTGAACGATTTTTTTATCATTCAAGTCAACTCGAGTCAACTTGAATCAAGTCGAGTTTAAATCAAGTCGAGTTAAATATTTAACTCAACTCGAATTTGGCTTGACTCGCAAATCATCAAGTCAAAAAAACACAAACTCAACTTGATTTGAACTCGACTCAGCTTATCTGACTCGTGAGTTAACTCGACTCATTTGGAACTCTATTTTCGGTGATATTTTTTAAAAAAATGCTTAATATAAATGTACTTTTATTAAAGCTATACGAATAGTTAATTACTTTTATAAATCTTCATATTTTACTGAAAATTTAAGGGATAAGCAAACTCGAATTTACAATAAAACTGTATTATTACTATCACCTGAAGATACTAAGTGGAATAGCTACTATTTCTACTTTCATTCTATTTTAAAAACTAAAGTCACATTAAAGATAATTTTTTTAAATTTTATTAAAATTATTAATTAATTATTTTATTTAGTTTATTTTAGCAAAATTCAATAAACATCGATCAAATATAATTTGTACAAATAGTATTTCAAATATAATATCAAATAATACTTCAAAAAAAAGTAATTGTAAATGAAAATTATCTGATGATATTGCAGATATCATTAATGATAATAATTTTTGGTTAACTTTTTTAGAACTCCAAAATTTATTTATTCTTTATGTGGATTTTTAAATAAACTTCAAAAAGACTTAGCAAGTTTATATGAAGTAATTCATTGTTTTGCATATGTAATAAAATTTTTAATGAGTATATAGATTTAGATTTTTCAGAAAAATGGTTGAAAGAATAGAAAAACGTTAGAAATAGTGGGAATAGCCACTTTATCCTTTGTATAAAATTTCAAAATTTCATATATCTATACCTAATTTATCTATAGTACATCTTAGTAAGTGGTTAAAATATTATTATGAAGTATGATTTGGTCATAAACCTCAAACTATTTTAGCAGAATTTATGTAATATATAAAAGGGTTAGATTCTTATGATGATGATTTATTTGCTCAATTTTAAGGTTAATTAGTTAATTTTTGGGAGTTTACTAGTAGTATAAGATCAGAGTTAGCAAAAATTGCAATTAGAATATATGAAATATGTGTAAATTTAGCATCAGTTGAAAGATTATGGTTAAGTATAGGATATTTACATACAAATAAATAAAATCAGCTAAAGGTTTGTATTTTTTATTTTTAAATTAATTTTAACATCTTTTTAATAATACTTTTATTATTTATTTACTTATTTTAGCCTAAAAAAATTCTTGAAATGGCACAAATTAGAAGTGATATTCTTTATAATTAAAATATTAAATAAATACCAATTGTTTTAGAAGAAGAATCAGATAATATTAATAATGATAATTATTAAATACCAACTGATAAAGAAGAAGAAAATTTAATTAAAAATTTTAATGATAATGAAAATGAACCATTAATAAAAAAAGATGAAGAATGTTAGAATTCAATTATAACTGAATGGATTAATAATGTAAATCATGAAAATCAATTTGATAATATTGATGATGCAACTTTTTTTTTCAGATTTAAATATAAATTTTGAATTTTGTGAGTGGATTATTTATCCTTCTGATAATGATTTAGCAAAATGGTCATTAAATTTACTTTTTATTCCTAATTTAAAATTACCAACTTATTTAAATACGGATAATATATTTACTGATGCTTAATAAAGCCATTTATTATAAATATGTTAATAAAAAAATAATAAAATAAAGTAAAAATATCATTTAAAATTTTTTTACAGAATTTTTAAAATATATTAAATTAGTAATATGTATTTTATGTAATATGTCAATATAAAATTACAGGTCATAAAATCATAAAGTCATAATACCTTTTGAAATGACCAAATGATCTATAATTGATCATTAAAGTTATATAGATTATAAAAAGTCATATGCCATCACTGATTATTGTTGTAAAATTCTCTAGCGGATAGAAATCTTTTATAAATACATAGAATTCATACAGACAAAATAAGCTGATCTGCTTATTTTTTTGTAAATATATTTTTTTTTATTGTAGACCATCTAGAGAATTGAATACTATTTTCTTAGACTACTTTATAGTGAAATAAGTATAAATCATCTGATGCAATTTTGAAGTTATTATCTTGAATAGCTTTAATAGTAATTTTTTTACTACCAGTACTATTTATATAAATTTACAAATATGCCTTTTTTCTCATATGATAGCTACGAAAAGAGAAGACCTTAGTATACTCTACTAAAAAGGTCTTCACATTACTAGATAAAATATTCCTTATTTTTGTTTTGCATTCATCAGGAGATTTGCCATCTGGTATAAGAATATCAAAGAATACCCAAATGTCTTTTAAAAGTTATCAATGCTTTTTGGCTATTAATAAGACAGCCATAAAGATGTAATACATAGCAGTAAGTTTCATTTATCTTTTCTGTTGATTCATTATTCTCAATAGTCATGAATGAAATATCTTGTCATTTAGATAAGCATCTTTGAGAATTGGAGTTAATCCCTCATCATTTCCTATAACTATATCATTTAGAATTGGGATGTCTGATAAGTATTTTTTATCAGAATAGCAAATTAGTTAGCCTTTCATTTTATCTTTTTTAGCCTCTGAGTGAAAAAAGGCAGAGGCATTGAGGAACTCTGAAAGCTCAGATTAGATCATAGTATTATATAACAAATATACAGTTTGAGAAAAAGTATATACTTTAGGAGAAAAAAATTCAAAATGAAAATTAGTTTCAAAATATATAAATCGATACATAATTAAACTATTTATAGTTATTATAAATGGCATTTTATCGATATCCATATACTCTTAGGACTGGAAAAGTTTGTAATCAGGAATGCTTTCACCTAAAAGGGTATCAAATACATCAGAATTCTCTCTCATATATATTTTGTATTGAATATGATAAATAAACTTATTTTAAATATAGATTTGTAATTCACATGCTAGAAGTATCATAAAAGGAAACAGTATTATTGAAAAAAATTGACTAAGCAAGTCGAAAATATATTTTAATAAACTGTTCTAGAAAATCTGTTCTAGTTTCTATTTTAGTTGTTAAAATTTTCTAAGACAAATGAAATATAGTTAGATAGTAATTTTAAGACAAATTAAAGAGAAAGAAATAGTTTGTCCTAGTTGTTCTAGTCGTTCTAATAAATTTCAGACTTCTTTATTTTTTTTTATTTATTTTACCTATAGATATACTAGTATATAGCTATATAGTATACAAATAGCATATAGGAGTATTTCTAGAAAAATCAGATTCTGAGAAATTTTTGATTAAAATTAAAAGCTTAATACATTTTATCTAATAACATTAAAAACTAAAATGCAATAAAAATCTCAATTTTGCTAAAAAATTCCCAGAACCTGATTTTCTTAGCAATCAACCTATATATACTGTATATTATACATATAGTATAGGATGGATTACATTTCTTTTCTAGAATTTTTATTTTTACTAAAACAACTAGAATAACTAGGATGTAATATAAAAGAATAAGTTAAATTAAAGAAAGAAGCTCTTCTTTCATATCGAAACCTATTCTAGTTTCCATCTTAGTTGATCTAATAACTTAGATAACTAAGACAGATCATATTTTTATATGATAAATATGGAATCACATTTTTATAGCATATTTATATTACACAAATAGTATATATATGTATCATAGGATAAGTTTTGAATTTTTTTCTAGACCTTTACTTTTACTAAAAACACTAGGAACGCTCAAAAAAATAGCATACTCATTACCTCAACCTAGATTAAACTATGATTAGGCTTCATAAATGCTTACAATATCCTGTCATTATATCAGCAATAAATAGGCAATAGTTGAGTTGTAAAATAGTACACTTATAATAATCAAATGGATCTAGGCTAAGATAATATATATTGCACCTCTAACTTCAGGATGTGAAATTGGCATACATATACTAGCAACTAGTTGAATTGTGAAATGATACACTTCTGGCAATCAAATGGGCTGATCATAAAAATGCATATCATACTTAATTAACTGAATTTGCTATATTATATAGCAGAAGGTGTTCAGTATTATAACAGGATCACGTGACTGATATAGTAGAATGCAATATAAATTTGATCAGTATTATTTTACAATTTCAGCCAGATCTTTGAGTATAATAACTCAGCATTTAAGCTGGCCTGAAACTGGTAAACTAATAAAAATACTCTGATTTTCTGCCAGTTCTATGATAGTTTTAGGACACTATCAAATTACCATCATGGTGCTAAGCTAGATCCTAAAATCATATGCCCAAAATATTAGCCGAAATTAATCACAAATTTACTACGCTACCTGTTAACTTTTTTACACTATTTCAGCATCTAAAAAGGCAATCAAATAGATGCAAATTTTTAATAAAGAGCTAGTATTTAAACTAGCATAGAGGGCTGGCACCCTCATTATAGAACCAGATATTTAAAGAAGACTGAAAAGCCAGAATCAATAATATAGATTTTATTATGTAAACAGATTAAGAACAAAAAAAAGCAATTACTATTAAATCATAACATCACCATTAAATTAAAATACTACCATTTACCATTAGACTATGAAGTTACCACTATATTATATAGAAACCAGTTAAAAGAATGCTATAAACACAAAGGAGATACCCATAGGCAGTGTTGTTATGGGATATTAATGAGACACTGATAGGACACTGATAGGATATTGATGGAACAGATAGAATATTTGAGACATAGTGTGAAACAGGTTGGAACATATAGCTGAGACATATAGCTAAAACAACAAATCTCTGAAACATCAAAAATGTACATCACTGCTATAGGTAGGTTATGAAGTCACTATTAGATTAGATAATAGGTTATAGAGTTACTGTCAGATCATGTAATTAGATTATGATATCACTGTTATATTATGAAGTTTCTAATAGGTTATAAAGTTACCATTGTATTATGAAGTTACTATTATATTATGAAGATACCGGTAGACTATAAAGTTACTATTATATTATGAAAATATTAGCAGACTATGAAGTTACCTTCATACCCTAATCTAAGTCGCATATGATTTTATAATATAATTATATTATAAAGTCACATGCGACTAATACTTTAAATATTTAGCTAATTTATTATAATTATTTTAATTTTAATATTAATTTTCTTTTAATTCTATTATTTATTTATTCTTATTAATTTTATTATATCTTATTAATAAATTGTATTAAATATTTATATATTTAATATAAATTACCTTCAAATCAATTTTTTAATTCAATTAGTTTAATTTAGATTATAAATTTAAAATTTCATATCAGTTTAGATTTGTATATATTTAAACTAAATTAAATATTTAAATTAATCTGAAATTTTTAGATTTAAAAAAAAATATATCATTAATTTGAGATAATTTTGATTTATAATTTTAAGATATTTTTATTATCAAAAATAATAGAATATAATTTATTTATTAAAAAGAAGTTAATAATAAATTTTATTAAAAAAAATTGATAATTTGAACTTATAAAAATAATTTTATTTAGAAAAAAGAATGAAAAAAACTAATAAAAAAAAAATATTTTTGAAATTGAGAATAACTTTTATTTGAAATAATTAAGATATCTTTAATATTAAGAGCAACTTTTATTAGTAAATAATTAATAAATGATACTTTTATTATTATAAGAAAATTATTATATAAGATGAAAATCTTCTTTTATATTGGTATTATTATTTAAAAATCTTGAAATATTCTCTGCTTTGGAAATGGTTAAGGTGATACAAAATGAAAAAATAGCTATAATTTAATAATTTATTTTGTTTCTGTATTTTTAATTCCAGTTAAATTACAAACTGATACAACCAAGTAATATAACGCATATATAAATAAAAAGGTAATAATCTGCATAGTTTTTTTAAGGCTTTTTGTTTCACGTAAATAAATGTAATATGATTGGCTAAATTATTTTATCGTCGATCAAGTCGGATGATAGGCGCAGATCACTTACAAGAAAATCCGAATTTATTATTTAAAATTAAAAGTTTTACATATAATTTGTTTTTTTTACATATAATGCATTATTTTCTGTATTGGTTTTTCGTTGAAGAGGTTGCAATGTTATGTATAATAATTGAATTTTTTCTAATACAGATGTTATAAAAGAAATCTGTAATATTTACGCGAAAACTTTCCCCGATATAGAGTTATTCCAATGTGAGAAAAGTTTTTTTTTTTAAAAAAAAAACAAAATTCCATGTAAATTCTACACGTACTGAGTCAAAAGAATTGAAATTGTTTTTACATTAAAGTACATTTGACAATCTCGACTCATTAATTACGTGTCATTCACTTCAGTTTTGAAATTGGCGTACTTGAGAAAAATTTCACGTAGAGGTGCATTTGGCTTTGTTTGCACGTTATCGTTTACTATATTGTGCTAATAATAAAGATATGTTTACGAAAAAAGGAGACCTCTTCAATGATTTACAACATGAACGATTCTTATGTTATGATCTCGTGTCTTTAAACTATATTATTATACCTCACGGTAGATTTAGTTGTCACGACAAAAAAAATAGGATGTTTCTGTAATTGACACGTATCAAACGCTTCAAATTTAAGACAATTCACAAATAATACAAATAAAATTTTTTTCTGATATCAAAAAGGTTTGATGCATAAAAATAATGATTCTCATCATTTGAATTAAAAGTACATACGCCGATTATGTAAGAAAATCATTTGCAGTCAACGGTTTTTTTTTAAAAAAAAAAAAATATCGTGAGTCCTAATAAGGGTTAGATTACCTTACCTAATATTTTTCCTCAAGAAACCTATTAAAATATTTCAAAAAAAAAAAACCAATTTAACTTTCTAACGAGAGAGAAAAGTGACATTGCATTATTTTTTTAAAAAAAAAATTAATTTCATCTTTAAATAGTTTTTCCGATCCGGAAAATTATGATTGAATTCTTTCTTTTCTTTCCATTCCTTCTCGGATTCATCATTGTAACCTTTTTATTTATTTATTTTTTATCACTTCTATTATAGGAAGGTTCCAAAACCTTTTTTTTTAGGGGTATCACGTTATTTTTTTTTTTTTTGATCATTCTATAAATCGATTTATCAATCAACGAATAGTTTTTTTTTTTTTTTTTTTTTTTTTTTTTTTTAAAAAAAAAAAAATTTTTCATTTGGAAAAAAAGATAGAAAGATAAAGAGACGAGCTTAGATATATTCAAAAAAACATCCCTTGCTTTGCTTTCCAACGATACGAGATTGCCAACCCATTTATTTTATTTTAATCTTTATCCTTTTTTTCTTTTCCCTTTTTAACGTTCATTGTGTCGGAAAATTCCCAAACCTTAAATTCTTTTTTTCCATTTTCTTTTTGGTCGTATTTTCTCATAATAAAAATAAACACATACATACAGTGCATTCAGCGCTAATTCTTGGTTCGTTTAAGGTTTACATCCGTTATTTGAACCTAGAGACATCAATACCTTTTAAGAAACAAAAAAGAAAACAAACATGACAAACAAAAGTTCAATTCGTTGTCATCGACGCGTTGATAACGCAGCGACAGCATCAACCATCGCAGATACTTCCTCTCCTTTGTTACATCTATCATCTTCACCATCAATCGTTGAAAAATTAAGTGTAGCAAAAAGGCTGGATGAGCTAAAAACATCAGTAAAAGATCAAGTGCATTTATTAAATAAAGAGAAAGAAAATCCGGTCATTAGAAAATTGTTAGAGAAAATTATTGATCATTACGCTGATCTTAAAACAATTCTGACCTTACCAGAATTACTAGCACCTGCCACTAAATCAAGGGCGAAAGGAACTCCAAGACCTCAAAATGTATATATTTTATTTCGCAAAGATGTCTCAAAGGGGTTATACATGCTAAATCGTAAAAATGACCTAAAAGGTTCATGCATGGGCAGAGTATCGAAGACTGTAAATTATTCCTCTAAAATTGCTGGATTTCTTTGGGGAATGGTGAAAACATCTCAACATGAATATGAATTTTGGATTACATTATGTCAAATCTCTTGTTTAAAACATTCGGAAACATACGAAAATTATGTGTATCGTCCCATTAGGAAGAAACCTAGGGACGTTGACCGGAATAATTTTCAAGCCACTAAACGTCAACAATCTCAAACTATTACAACTTCAAAAACATCTCCTACGACTTTAAATCACCCGCCTCCAACTTCAATTCTTGAATCGGATATGAATAATATTCCATCCTACAATGATTATTCTGTTGAACAAAGTCAAACGATAGGTAAAATTATTTCTTTTTTCAATGCAAACAAACAATTAAAAAAATTTTCAAGAATTTAAACCTCACTTATTTTATTTTTTTAAAAAAAGAAATAGATTTTCACGCGTCCGATATGTGTGAAAGACAATCCCCGATTCTGACCAATGAAAGTGCGCTAATTTCAAGACACATTCCGCGTTCGGTACCTGATCAAGGAATGTTAATTAATCAACAACAAGCACAACAGGAACATCATACAATGATCTCACAAGAAGCCGAGGTTCCAATACCAACTCAGGGAATGACGCCAAATCAACCAAGAAGGCGTAGTAATTCACAATATCCATCTCCCACTGTGATTACTACGGCGCGATTCGAATTCGCACCCGCTGCGCCACAATACGTTGAAACGCACTCTACTTACGCAACTTACGCAGTGAACTCGCGGTTATCACAATTTATTGGTCACTCTGACTTGACGCTATTTCAACCCGATCACCATTTTTCCACGGGGCTAACGCAGCAATGTTACCAACAATTTGCGTATGCGAACACCTTCGCTCCTCCACCACAACAAATGGGAATTCCTTCAACGCCAATTGTGACAATAGAATCACAACAAAATACCATTTCGGGAACATCATATTCAATTCACCAGCAAAATTACTTAGAATCTCCGTCGCCTCAAACGGCTGGTGCTGATCCCCAATTCTGCTACCCATCACATGAAGATTTGGTTTTTCTAAGCCAACTAGACGGTTCGGGAAGCCATTCGTTTTTATTACACCAGTCCGATTCATACGAATTTAGGGAACATTCCTAGTCCATAACACCTACCTGTATATAAAAACGTGGTTCTCTAGGAGAGAAATGATCAAATTGTAAATATATCTTATTTCAAATAAATCACAATTTTAATTGTTTCTAGTTGAAAATGTCTTTTTTTTTTCTCGTGATATTACAAATTTCATTCCATGAACGGCTTAAAATTTTATCGAGCAATGCTCATATCGTGACTTTACATTGTAATAAATAATTTTCCCTAGGATATTTATTTACATGTTAATTCGTGGTAGTAGAATTGCTGCCTCCTTTAACAAATAGTCCGACGGACTTTCTATCTTTAAATCCACCTACAGCGGCAACCCAAATTAAAACAATCACAAGGGTTGTAGCATAACCTATTAAGTAAGATTGTAACACTAATCTTCTTCCCTTGGAAAACATAACCTTGGAATTGAACAAGAAAATTGAGAGGGGAATTCCAATTACAAGTACGTAAATTATTACTAACAAAGGTCCACGAGGGAATTCGATTGCGACCGACGCATATAAAATCCCAAATAAAATCCCTCCTAATATCCACCAGATGATTCCCTTAAGTGAATCCAATCCATCATGTTTTTGTCTACGATACGCAAATAATTGTGCCCAAGTCATTATCAAATATCCCGTCGCGTACGAGTAATACCCAATCTATAAAAGTGGATTACTTTAATATTAAGGACTTTTATTTTTCTAAAAGCAAGATGATAGATTTTTCGGGTACCTACAGCGACTTCATCAATTTCCTGATTTGGTAATAAATCATTTACAATCGCGATTGCCGTCGAATGCATTCCGCAGCCTTTTCAACGAAATGAAGTTCCAACTTTTTTTTTTTAAAAAAAAAATTTAACGAATTATAACGTTATTGATGGTGTTGTCCTACCTTGTGCGTAAATCGCTGCGCCTACCAAAAACCAGATGTTTAATAACGATCGTTCCGTTAAACCAAACACTGACAGAAAAAGAAATTTATTTAAGTTAATGAAATCCTATAACGTCAATGTTTGAAGTTAATAATAATAAATACGAAATTTTCGGCCCTCTTGTGTAGGATCAATAAACACTTCCGAAGTGATCATGATAAAGTAATGCAGAGGAAGTGAAACCATAGGTTCCAATATCCCTAAAAAAAAAAAAAAAATCGTTTATCACTGTATTTTTTTTTTTTTAAAAAAAAAAATCAATTGCTTACGATATAAATCAGCGACAACGCCATGAAAATTTATAAGAACTGGGGTTACGGTGAACAGTAAAGTCCAGATAGGAGTAATACTTAATAAAATGATAATCCTTCTGTCATGGCTTCTTTCACTAAGAGATACTTTCCCGACGTGGATTGAATCATCGGATTGGAATCCAAAAAAATTATTTCGTTGTGGTATCTTTTGCGACGACGCAGGTGATGCCATTCTTCAATTATGAACAACAGATTTGACCTTCTTTCTCTGAAGGATCAAATACTTTTTTCTTTTATATAAATATAAATATAAATATAAATATTTGTATCTTTTCCTTTGTCTGGAAAAAAAAAAAAAAAATGTTTGAAACAATCAATCACAAAAAAAAAAAATAATAATACGTTATACTATCTTATCAAAGTGGCAAAAATCACGGAACGGTTGATCTATTAACTTAACTTTTTTTGATGGGCGCTGTTAATTAAATTAATACTTTTCTCCATATTCATCCTTGTCACACAAGACATGGAAAATAAGTTACATAATTACATAATAAATAATATATTCCAAGAAATAGAAATAAAATTTCATTGTCAACAAACCATTTGCAAATAGGCGCAGTTTGTGGCGCGGCTTTTTAGATGACATATTTATTTATACTGGTCCTTTTACCCGTTAGAACTAGGCTTATATTATAAAGAAGGCGGAGATTTTTTTTATTTAACTACAGAATTGGTTTTTTATTTTTATTTTTATTTTTGGCTTTGCTTTTTTTTGGTCTGAAGCATTGTTCAATAAAGCGAAGCGAAATTATATAACGATTGATTGATCATGAAGCCTCAAACATTTACATTAAAAAAAAAAGATATGATATAGATTCTGAAAACGGAAGAAAAGATCCAGGATGCTTTTTTTTTTAAATAAGACGCGTTTATTTATGTGGCAAGTTTACAAGTAATTAGTACACAAAAATACACAAACAAAATGTTGTTAATTAAATTCCTTTCTCCCTCCTTTCAAACACCAAAGGGACCTTAGGTGGCAAAGCTAAAGGTCCCAACATTTTCTTCTTTACTACACCGCCTTCTTCGGTACTAACTTTATATTTTAACATGATTTTATGTAAGAATAACTTCATTGTCATGACAGCGTAAAATCTACCGGGACATGCATGACGACCTCCACCAAAGATTACATAACTTTTGTCAATCTTTGTTGCCGATACATTTTGTGAAAGGAATTGAAATGGTTTAAATGATTTTGGATCTGGTCCGTATTGTGATTCGGAAAATAAACAACCTTCGGAAAAATCGTATACCTGTCGACCTAAAAAAAAAGAAAATGGGGTTTATTTTTTTTTTTTTAAAAAAAAGGAATTTCTTTTTTTTATTACCTTTTGGAATCGTATAGCCGTTTGAAAAAGTATATTGTTTTGCAACAACAGCATGAGGAGTAACAACTAAATAAACCAATAAATATCTATTTTTAACAAAAAAAAAATAAAATTATAGAAAATTATAATACTAAAAATGAATAATTACATATATCACTCGTATGTCGAAGAGATTCCCTGACAAAACTATCCAATTTCTTCATTTTATCAACATCATCAACCGTTAGTTCTTCGTTGGATTCCTTATCGATTTTTAACGCCTCTTCATATAACTCATCCCAATACTCTGGTCTACTCGCATAATCTTTTTTTTAAAAAAATCGGTTAAGTGAAAGCAAATATATATATATATATATATTATCATTAAAACCAACGTTCTTAATACCATATAAAAGGTTTGCGGCACTTCTTCCCGTGGTTATTATACCAACGATAATCATAAAAGCTATCAAGTTTGCCAATTTTTGATAATCTACATTTGTCGAGTCAAAATCTGGATTTGACATATAAAATTCTAACAAATCATCCTACCAAATGTTTAACTTTAAGTTTTAATGTTCGAAACGAAATAGCAAAATAATTTTTTTTATATGTTTGGTTATTACATGTGGTTGATATAAATCGCCAAGTTCTCGTTTTTGTTGAATTCGTTTCTCGACTACAGGTTTGATACGATTTATGAGAATGTTTTTGTGTTTAGTTATTGGATTAAATCCAATTAAAAATGGTAACCTGAAAATGTTTCAAAATTTTATTAATAAGGGACTGGTCTTTTTTTTTTTTTTTTTTTAAAAAAAAAAAAAATGAAAATGAAAAAGAGAGATTATATTTTACGTAAGAAAATATCCATGTAATTTGGGGTGAATGAAAGAAAGGATTGGAGGGATTGAAAAGACTTTAAAGATTTCATCAGATAAGGTAGCAAAAGTGTGAGTAATATCATCATAATTCGACGCTTCCTATATTCGATAAAACGACCATCTTGTTTGAATTTTTTTTTTTTTTTTTTTTGAAAAAAGAAAAGAAAGCATTTAAAATACTTGCTTCTCCTACGCAAGTATGCGCAGTTGATTTTGCAACGATATGATTCGCTATGTCCCAAACTACTCTATCATTTCTAGGTTCTAACAAAAAAAAAAAAAAAAATTCACGTTTTTATTTTTTCGACACCTCAATTAATAAATATTCCCTTTTACTTGCCATTAGATTCTCCGATCCATTTATCAATACCGTACAAAATGTTTTTCTGAATATTATGGATATGGTATTTTAATTTACCGCTAATCTGTTCTCTAACGGTTTTGGCATGAAAATTAAAGTCTAAATCATGATTTAAGATCACGTGCATAGGAAATATCTGATTTTACATTTAAAGGTTATTGTTCAAAATCCGCAACGGATAAATAATACTAGATAATCCTTGCGTAGAAATACCTCTTCAAGAACTTCAAAAACATCAAAACTTTCATGAGCTCTAAACACTTCTGGTAAATATTGTTGGGATACAACAGTTGTTACCCTTCCAAATACAATAACATTAAAGGGTTCTCCATACTAAACAAAAAAAAAAATTTGCATAAATTCACGTCACATTTTAACATCTTTTATACTGCGATTATCTTTATACCTCTTTTATACATTTCCTAATAAATTTGTCACTATTGAATAGAAAATCGTACGTATGACCAATCACTGGAATGGTATACGGGACAAGTGGAGGTTCATTCTATAAAAAAAATAGATTATCATCATTTTAATATTCTATTAGAAAAATATCGAATTTAAAATTGGTTTTGTACCTGGTTGAGTCGAGGTCTTTTAATATATACGAAAATTATTAAACAAAAAGCAAAAGAAAGCAACGTAAACATTTTTTTTTTCTCTCTAAACCTGTAACAAATAATTTTTTTAATTTTTTTTTTTTTTATTCTTTATATATCTGATAAAAAAAATTGATTTGGCGTAATTAATCATCATTTTTGATCATTTGCTTTGATCATTTGGTTGGCCTTTTCAGGAAAGTTTCTCAATTGTTTGTACTGCGGAAATTTTCGATGTTTTTGTTTTTTATAAAAATACTAATAATGATTTTTAATAATAAAAAAAAAAGGTAACCTTTTTAAAGTTAAATAATAAAAGGTATTAATTTTTATTTTTATTTTTAAATATCAAGTGCATGCATTGACTATTACAAAATTAGGCTTAAAAAAACACTTTAGGTTCCGTCACATGTATCATCGGAATTATGTATGTTTAAAATAGCAATAAGATGTTGCATTGTAACTCAAAATATATATACGATTATTTGATCTCATCTCATATTTATATAAAAATCTAATAAAATTCGTCTTTATTAATTTTAAATTTTGTACAAGAGTTGTTATCGATGTATAAAGAATTACAGGTTTTGATCTTGAGGAAATTTCTTATCTTTTCGACGATATCGGACCACTATTTCCGGTGAAAGGAGAACATCATGTTTAACAAAGCCAACTTACGAAATCTTGGCCCGGTTCCTGGTTGAATTTTGGGGCAAAAACTTATAGACCCGAATCTGGGTTTGATATGTACCGGGTCGGCACAAAGCACTTATTTTCGGCTTATGCAGGTCTCTACTTGTAAGAATGTGTATTCGGGCCTGATTTAAGAAGGCCATAATCTCCTGAATGATGAGCATTTTGATAATCCTGTGGTAGTGGTGCAATGTTTCGAGGGTGATTGCAAACGTTTCAACGATGAGACATGAATGTTGCTGCGTCATTAAAGTTATTCCAACCGTTTCTGTTGCGTCACTAATTCATCTTTTAACAGGGATAAAAATAGCTATTAACAATAAAGGATGAATTATTCGATGTTGGAAATATTATTTTCGCAAATTTCGCTTTAAAAATGGCCAATTGACCCCACTTTGTTTTACAAATCATGTTTCGTGAGGTGTTCAAATTGCAACGTCTCCATTCTAAAGCATTCTGATTCTGGACTCAAGGTTCTTGCACTTTATGGTAATCAATCATGTATTAACTTATTTCAAGACTGGTGATTTTTAGTTGTCAACTGAAAACAGTTCCTCATTATTAATTCGGTCATTCTAATACACTCAAGGAACGCAGAACATCAAACAACAATCAGTAACGTGACTTTTTAATATTATCAAGTGAAATGTTTCAGGTTTCAGGCAAAAAACCGAAAAACCGAAAACCGAAACTCGCCAGTCTTGGCAAAAGTGAAACAATTTTTCGCCCATGTCGTATACCACCTTATTTTTATAAATAAAAAAAAATTTGTTATTACATATTTTTATTACTAAAATTTAAATTATAACTAATACATTCAATCATATTTGTAGTAATAAATTAAATTTTTCTTTGAAAAACTTTATTTTCCATTTCTAAGAAAACAAAAAAAAAAAAAGAATAAAATAAGTGAAAAAAAAAACAACGAAATATCCGCTCCTAAAAAAAAAAAAAAAAAAAAAAAAAAAAGTAGAAAACTTAGTAAAGAGACGATCCGAAGAAAGTTTGATAAACAAAAAAAAAAATCTTACTAAAAATATAAATGATCGTTTCATATCATTGATCGAATTTCAAAAATTTCCAATACTAGTCGTTCTAACCTGAAATGGTCGTGATAATTACAAAAAAAAACTAAAAATATCTGCTGCATGAATGCTAGCACAAGGTACAAATTTCAAATCGGGCGTTCAACTATTGTTAACCTAATTTATGATATAAAACACATCAAACGCAAGATGAAAAATTTCCATGGAAATAAAATGTAACGTAATGATCATTACCCTTTTAATTTGTAAGGGATGTATTAGGGGAACAAGAAAGGAATAACAATATTATTCTTGGGTTATTGTGAAATAAAGGGAATGTTCCTTTTTTTAGTAATGACATGTCCCTGGCAGGATAAAAGCATTATGATGAACCTTAATCGTAAAAGTTGTGTTTAGTTCCACCTCTTGATTGAAAAAATTTTTTTTTTTTTTTTTTTTTTCCTCCCTTTTTTCCTTTTTTTCCTTTTCGTTCTTATTTTTATACATAACCACTTTGATAGTGGTGTGTAATTAATTCTTTATATAATTCTTAAATAAGAAAAATTTTTTTTTTCTCTTTTTTACAAAAAACTTCTCGATATTAAATATGACCGATCAAAACAATATAATACACGATGATGTGATAGAAGAGTTAATTGATAGTAACACACCACCACAATTTTCTTTTTGCATAAATGATGCTGACAATAGGGATACAATACTATCGGACACGAGTAATTCAACTAATGATACGTTAGTTGAAGTACCCGACATAATAATATCGAAGAATCTTTCGTCGATACCGGAAATAATCGCCCTTGATGAAAATGATGTGCCGAAAAAAGTATTTTACGACGAAAGTCTCACCGAAGAACAAATCGCTGAACGTTATAATAGCAGAAGAAAAAAATCGATTTACAAACCAGTACAAAAACCACCATTGATCATCACAACTACTTCATTCTTTCACATTTTCAGATTTGCGACACCATTCGATTATATTTTAATGACCTTGGGAATATTTTTTAGCGTGATGAGCGGTTTATTAATTCCGATCATGACATTATTACTAGGAAACATCTTTGACGTATTCCTGGATAAGGAAAAAGGTTATATAATATCAACTCAAGTCTTTGATCAAAAGATAAACACTCTCATATTATATTTCTCAATGTTGGGAGTGGGATCTTTTGTATTTACCAGTTTGATGATTATGTGTTGGATGTGGACGGGTGAAAGGCAATCAACAAAGATGAAACAAGTTTATTTTAGATCATTATTAAGAATGGATATAGCGTATTTTGAAGGGGATGATGTGACTTCAGGAGAATTGTTAACTGGTGTAAATAAAGATTCCGAAGACATAAAAAACGTTATTTCTGAACAATTAGGGTACTTTATACAATATCTCGTCACGGTCATCAGCACATTCATAGTAGCATTCACTAAAAATGCTATACTTACTCTCGTGATCTTATCCTCCATGCCATTGTTATTTCTTATAATAGCTTACACTTCTCGTAAATCTAACCCATTGATAGAACAAGAACGCGATATATTCGTTCAAGCTGGTAATATATTAGAAAACGCCCTTTCCGCTATTAAAACGATAAGGGCATTTAATGGTGAAGAAAAGGAGGAAAAGAAGCATCATCAAAGCTTACAGGAGGCAAATGACGTGTCGGCAAATTTGGCCTGGATATTTGCTTTACGAACCGGATTATCTCAATTCTTATTATTGTCATTATTCGTGCAAGGTTTTTGGTATGGTGCCATCCTGGTGGCCGATCAAGCTATGGCTCCGGGTGGGGTTTTAAGCGTGTTCTATTCAAGTATGTTGGGATTAAGTGTACTTAAGGGTATCTTACCTAGGTTGGCTACGATTGCGAGGGCAAAACATGCTATCAAATCCATCAATAACTTATTGGAAAAGGGAGCTTTGATGGATCTAGAAGCTTTAAGAGGTTTTAAGTTACCAAAAATTGAAGGAAATATTGAATTTAATCAAGTTAGCTTTTCATATCCGAGTCGTCCTGATACTTGGGTACTTAGGAATCTTGAATTGTACATACCAGCATTTCATACGACGGTGTTTGTAGGTGAAAGTGGTTCCGGTAAATCGACGATAACGCAATTGATTCAAAGATTATACGAACCTGATGATGGTATAATCATGTTAGATGGACGTGAATTGAGGATCTTAAACATTTCTTGGTTGAGGCAGCAAATTGGTGTTGTAAGTCAAGAACCTGTACTGTTTGATGATACAATCTTCGCCAACGTTGCGTATGGTAGATCGTATTATTGGAATACCACGGTAGAGGAAGTTGAAAATGCTTGTAAATTAGCGTGCATACACGATTTTATTATCGAGTTGCCCGAAGGTTATAATACGTCCTTGGGAGATATGGGCAAGAAACTCTCGGGTGGTCAAAGGCAAAGGATCGCAATCGCACGTGCTTTGATTAAAGATCCCGCCATACTCATCTTAGATGAAGCGTCAAGCGCATTGGACATGACCTCTGATTATATGGTACAAGAAGCACTTGAAAATTGTAGAAAGGATAGAACCACCATAGTTGTTACTCACCAACTTAATCACATTAAAGATTCGGATTTAGTTTATGTTCTACATGAAGGTGAAGTTGTTGAATCGGGCACAAAATCAAAATTGTTAGATATTAAAGATGGATATTATAATAAACTTGCGGTCGAACATTCTTCGAACCCAAAACGTCGTACTCCTGAATTAAATAGCATTAATGAACGATTAAGAACACAGAACACGTTGCAAATTGACACTAAAATTGCCAAATTGGTTTCGCCAGATTTCTTGACGGTTGGTTCATCACCATCACCGACCGCTACTTCTTTGTCTCGCGCCGCTTCTTTGAGTCGGGCCACTTCTTTGAGTCGCGCCACTTCTTTGAGTCGGGCCACTTCTTTGAGTCGCGCCACTTCTTTGACTTGGAGACAATCCACTTTTGAAGAACATATGTTTACGGATATGTTACAAGGTACCGCCAACGCTGCAGTTTACAAAAGGCATGGGCAAGATGATGGTTCTTCGATACTTGATATACTTAATTATTATGAGAACGCCGATGACTACGCGGTCATTGATGTAGTAGTAAAAGACTTTGATGATAACAAGTTAAAATCTAAATTTTCGATTCTTAAGCTCATACGAGAAACCATGGACAATAAATTACTTTATTCGGTCGGATTAATCGCGTCAATCATAAATGGATTTGTTATGCCATTTTTTTCATTCGTCTTGGCAAGTTTATTAAATACATATTCAATACCTGATAAAGAATTGCTCGTTGCAAAGTCAAGAGAATTCGCGTTATACGTCCTTGGAATTGCCGCTATAAATGGCTTATCATCACATTTTAAATATTACTTATTGGAAAGGGCGTCAGAGAGATGGGCGGTTCGTCTAAGGCATTTGGGATTCGGGAATGTATTACGCCAACCGCAATCATGGTTTGACAAATCCGAGAATGCAATCGGTAAAGTAGCGACCATCTTGACAACGGATACCGACTCATCCAAAAACTTGATAGGACATTTCGCCGGTAACATAGTGTTCGGATTAGTATCATTATTTGGTGGGATGATTTGGGCGTTCGTCATTGGATGGCAATTAACCTTGGTCGGATTTGGGTTAGTACCAATCTTACTTATGGCAACCGAGTATCAAGGGTTCATATTACAAAGATATGAGAAAAGACAAAAGGCAGCCACAGAGGATGCCACGAATTCTTTTTATCAAACCATTTCAAGTATACGAACGGTATTTTCTCTCGCGATTGAACCCGCCATGGAAAGTAAATTTCAAATCGCACTGGAGAAACCTTTCAAAATTGGTGTTAAAAAGGCTTTCCTTTGTGGTACCACCTCGGGATTTATGGATGCTTTGTCATATTTCACCAAAGCTCTGACATTTTGGTACGGTGCTAGATTGGTTTCGGATGGAACTTACGATTTGAAAACCATGCTCTCAGTCTGGACCTTGGTTATATTTTGCACAACTTCAGCATCACAAATGCTCGCGACCATTCCTTATTACGCGAAGAGCAAACAAGCGGTTAAATCCATTAATTATATTCTCCAACTACCTACGGTATCTGATTCAGAAGGTCACATACCCGACAATATTAAAGGTTCGATCGTATTTAAGGACGTTAAATTTTCTTACCCCGAAAGACCCGAAATAATGGTACTTGATGGATTAAATTTAACCATCGAACAAGGTCAATCCATTGCATTAGTAGGTAAAAGTGGTAATGGTAAATCCACCGTAGCAGCTTTATTACAAAGGATTTATGAGCCAACGGAAGGATCGATCATGTTGGATTACGAAAATTTAAAGAATCTACAATTACGATGGTTAAGGGAAAATATTGGCATAGTCAGTCAAGAACCGGTATTGTTTGATATGACGATCGGTGAGAATATCGCATACGGTAAAGAAAACGCTACTCAAGAAGAGATCGAAACCGCGGCTAAACAAGTGAACCTACATGATTTCATAATCACTTTAACGGATGGATATAATACTAAACTTGATTCAAGTGGTTCTAAATTATCTGGTGGTCAAAAACAAAGGATTGCCATTGCTAGAGTTTTATTAAAAGATCCTAAAGTATTGATTTTGGATGAAGCTACAAGTGCATTGGATACCACTAATGAAGCCATCGTACAAGAAACTCTTTACAAAGTTCAAAAAGGTCGTACGACCTTGGTTATTACACATCGTCTTAAAAGTATCAAGAATTTAAATAAGATTGCTCTGGTTGACGGTGGTAAAATCCTTGAATCCGGAACTCATAGGGAATTAATGACCCTCCGTGGTGAATATTTTGATTTGGTTAGAAGTGGTAATTTATAAATAATAAATCGGGAGGAATATTAAGATGGTTAATTCAACAAACACCAAAAAAAAAAAAAAATATATTGTCCCTGGTGGGCAAATTAATTTATTAAAAACAATTTTAACCTTTTTTAATCTTTTTATCTTTTTTCAATTTATAAAAGACTTTTTAATTTTATTTATTTATTTAAAAAAAAAATACTCTTGTATTTATATAATTACTAGAATAATATTTAATAATTTAGTGGGATTTTTGTAAAAAAGAGAAAAAAAAAAATTATTGTCCAAATTTCCATAGCGTAAAGAAAAAATAAAGAGCGTGAAAAAATAATGATCTGATGAAATTTAAATAGCCAATCAGAGTATTGGAATTTGCGTGATCAATTTTTTTTAAAAGGTTTTAAAATTCGCATACGCATAATATGTATACATCGTAATCGACCCTAATAAAATATATATAAAAAAATAAGTTTATACAATTTATTCCACCCTAAATCAAGCTATTCCTAAATTTAACCATTTCATTCTATTGTAAAAATGATGAAAATTACGTCACAAAAAAAAATCCCTTTACACGTTAGATTTTTTTTTTTTTTTTTCATGATAACATCCCCTTTCATTAAGAATTGAAATATCCAAAGATATCCAAGCAACAAGCAACAAGATAGAAAGTTATCTTGATCAATCGAATGGGCTTTTTTCTGAATTTAAAGGTTCAAAATTGAAACCATGGTCGTCACTTGCGTGACTTGAGAAATCCAAGTGACTTGAGTCACGTAAGTAACTTGGTCTATTTCAATTATCGCAGTTGAAGTCGACACCAACATCCTGTTGGAGACGTCTTGGGAGTAAATGACATAACTACAATTTAAATTATTCACGCTTGCAGGATTATTCGGGATGGTGCTTTCATACATGGTGTTTTCATTTAGATTATTCATGGCGTTTTTTAAAAAAAAGAAAAGGGAGAAATTTAAAAAAGAAATTGTAAAGAAGAAAAAAAAAAAAAAGGTTTACTCGTTGTTTCTCGTTATCAAAGGGTGAAAAAATTCTTTGAAAAAAATTTAAAAAAAAAAAAAAAAGGTTGAAAGAGAAATCAAGGCTTTTTATAATGAGAAAAAAAAAAATAATCGCGCGATTTTATGTGATCTTTCTTCACACCGCATTAATTATCACGTCTCAAACTACGTGCTGAACCGGATATGTTATGCATTGTCGTGACAAGCATTGAACGGTATTTCTTTTGACACACCCTATAACGATAATATATATTATTACACTAATGATTTATTTATTTATTTTTTTAAACAATTTAAAAATGATGGATCGGCCAATTAATATTTAAATATTTTTTTTAAATAAAAGATTTAATTGAATTTAAATTAAAGTAAAAAGTAAAAGATTTATTCTAAAAATAAGGAAACCGAATCTCTTACAATAGTCACCTCCTTAAACATGTATTTTCGGGTATAGAAGAAAATGGTTTGAAAATTTAAAGGTTATGGTGACAATTAAACTGTAAATAGTTTTTCGGATATTGCAAAATTGTGTAAATTTAAATTACAAACGCTAAATGGATATTCACTGTTTATAATGATGACCGAAAATTCTTTCATTAGGTTCAATGGGAAGATTTTTGAAATATTCTTATATATGACAACATACTGAAAAAACTTCTATTACACAAAACCCATATTTTAAATTTAATTCATTCCTCAAATGGTAAGAAAGTTTGTAGATCCGCAATTTCCTATGAAAATCGAACCATCGCGAAAAGACCGTTAAAAAACATACAAATCATACATCGTTGTGATTCAATTCCCTTGAATTTTTTACTATTATTAGCATTTATATATCTCCGTCTTTTTCCCGGATTTTCTTCATTCTTGTATAAAATATATTTAGTAAACTAGATGAGGAACATACGTTAAAATTTAATAAATTTAATAAATTACATAAATTACATTTCATTTTCTTTGTCCCATATCTTTATTCATCTCTCAATAGGAAAATTTTGATACTTTCATTTAAATGTTTGTCAATTTAATGGGGAGAAATTTAAATTTGTATCACGATTCACCTTTTGCAAGGGGATTGAATTGTTTCGAGATAAACAGGTTTACGATCCAAATGTGTAACGAAGAGGTTCCGGAATTTTATCGCAAAGTTAATATTACACACAATAAAACGTGTTCATTGTGTAATTCTTTTTTACAAATGATTTTTTTTCCTTGAATATGATTCGAAATTCATGAATAAAAAGTTTGCATTGAAGGCGTGTTTTTTGTCGTTGTATCATTAACTTTAAAAGATCATTTTTTTAATTGTTTTTGAAATGCTGTATCAAATATCCATGTAACATGATTAATGATTTGTCATTGATTGAGTTACAAATATACATATGAAATCATTTATTGAAATGAATGATTGTTATTTTAGACCAAAAACATACTTTACCGAAATTTCCTATCACACGATTTTAATTAATACTAATATAATTAAAGAATTACAAATATTTGATTGTTTAGAAAACTGCTGCGTCATATAAATGTTTATCCACATGATTCTTTTGAAATCTCAACAACATGATGGTGGGAAATTTTCGATTGGCAATGAATGTATCACAATGTTGTGCGCTTTTTTTTGAACCACAAAAAAAATTTTAATAAATAAATGACTAAAATTGTCGAACAAAATAGTGTATATTCATTCTATTACATTAAACGTTCTTAAAATCCAGCTTTTGAAAGAGTATTTTACATTTGATTCACGTGCGTTCTTTAACTTCTTTAACTGCGCATGTATAAAAGTTTAACCGATGAACCGGATAAATCGATGAGGAGGAAAATAAACAATAATTTAATTCCATTATATAATGAACCTTAAATTAACTTTCTTCGTCCCTCTTGTCCCCCAAAGCTCATGATTCCTACAGTTTTTACGCCTTCACCTTTACGCCCCATATCCAATTTAAACTTCAATTATTATAATTATAGAATTTTTTTTTTTTTCCAGAGAAATGAAATGCATATTTTAATACGTTACAAAAAAAAGCGATAAATATTTTCTTCAATTACAAAATAACAAATATTTTTGAGAACTCTTTTTATTAAACATTGAAATATTATCAAAAAAAAAAAAAATCCTTGAATAAAAAAAAATAAAATAAAATAACATTATTAGGTTAAGAGGTTGACCGTCAAAGTACGTACATTTTTTATTTGTTTCTCCTCGACCAAAAGCAAGAAAGACAATTAATTCTCAAATGAATTCAAATCCACAGTTGCGTCAACATGTATGTTTGAAATTGCCGGAAGGATACGAGAAACAACAATCTCGTTAGATGCCTGAAGCATTTTGTCGACAATTATTTCCAATTTTGCCGGCCGGTCAGATGTTTTTGAGACAAAGTTGCTTGAAGCATCTTGCCGACAATTAGCCGGTAAGATGTACATTAGACAAAATGCTTTTAGCATTTTGTCCTCTAAAGTTCCCTTCTCGCCGGCCCTTCGGTGTGCAGGTTCGTTCAAATAGCCTTTTCTTATCTATTTAGTCTTTTTTTTTTTCGTCTTTTGTATTCCAATTATTATTAATATCAGATTTTATGTCAATGGTTAATAAAATTTTATTTTTAATTAAATATCAAACTTTTATCAATGTTTTATCTTTCAAATCATCATTATCAATATCAAATGTTTAACTGAATTATATTTATTACTATTCATTGATGATGACAGAAAATAAACATTTGCATTTTTTTTATCTCGATTTTTTGAAATGGCACGGTTTATAGGTTATTCAAAAAAAAAAAAAAAATATTCATTTGCATGCACACACTATAAATTCTCTCTAAATGCATTGCATAAGTTTTTATTTATTTTGCTGCGCCCCCTTTCCAAATGCCATTTGTAATTTTTTTTTTTAATTAAAGCAAGCTTGTAAGACAAACAAAAGCTTGGTATAAAATCATGAAAACCCATGTTTTATCTGCAAAGACGCCGCATGAAACTGCGCCATAACAATAAACGTCACTCGCGAAACTTTTTAGTTTGAAATAATGCTATCTCGATGATTCAGAACTATATATATACTAGCAATTCGGAGCAAGATATCCTCAGATCAGAAGATTTTTTTTGCAAATGAAAATTTTTTTTTTATTATATCAAAAACTAATACATCGCCTCCACTTTTGTTTCTGTACCTAAAAATGACTTGCTCACGATGTTAGAAAATATAATACGTTGGAACTCATCTCGTTTTTGCGGGGACAGGACTTTGTGCTAAGTGAGAAGTCTTTCGAAATTTTATAAAATGGAGGTTGACAGTCGTGCATTCAAGATGTCTGAGCAGAGGTTCAGGGATTATTAATAGTATGAAGGGTGGACCAGCTGTAAAGCAATCGGACTTCGCCAAAGAGATTAAGGAGAAAAAGAAATGCTCGTTCTCCTCGTACAAGACTAAGAAGAACTGAGTGAGGTGTTACGCAAGTATGGGTTCGTAAGTAGGGATATAAACTCGCATTCCACAGTTCATACACGTAAGTAAATGGTTCTTTATTAAAATATTTTGAGCTCACATATCAGGAATATAGCGTCCCGAATTTAAGTTATGCATTGATGATATTTTTTTCTAAAGGAAAAAAAAGAAATTTGAGCCCTGTTGTAATAGTAATGAAGCTATGCGGTGCAACTATATTTCAACAATATTACATATGGTCTTCTCAATGATTTGATAATTACACCTCAGGCGAATATAATTGAAGAAAATACGGGCCATGTTGACTATGCAATCAAAAAATTATCAACGAGATGTTGGAGGAAATAATTTGCATAACAAACAAAATCAGGCGACTGTGGTTATCTGCCAAAACTTACTACCATGTCGAAGTGCGTGTGATGTAAATATAACAATTTTTGCTACCCCGCTCGTTACAGGTTGATCATGGGCTGTTGCTAACTCTGCTCACTATTTCCCTCCAGATGAATATAAGTAAAAACCGAAAGTCAATAGGCTTTCGATCCCGATTACAATTACGTCTATGGTATAATCAGTACTGGGACCGACTAGTACACTTCATTCTTCACAGCACCGGTTATTTATAGTACGAGCATCGAATTTCACTTACAGAAGATGCTATCAAAGATACAGAATTTCGTAAGAATGTGAAGAGAGTTTTAGAGGTTATAGTAGGTTTATTAAAGGATAGAGTAGTAGGTAGCGAGGAACCCGCAACTAAGAAGCGCCGTGTAGAAGAGATAATCAAGAAAAAATAATCGTGTACATTAGTCCACCATTAACATAGAAACTTCATGTATCACGGGCAAAGTCCCGAACTTGTATTTATTTTTTATTCTGTAATAATATAGCGTCTTTACATTTGCCACATAACCTTGAATTAATTCCCATCTTGTATAAAAATTTTTCCTATATCGTACTGCGCATAGCTGAAAGAATATACTGCGGTATTATGAGATTCATTTAGAAAAGCTTGCTTGTCCCGTGATCGATCCCGTATGGTCTTACTGGATCAATAATTGTATAATTGATTTGTTTTACGCCGCCTTACCAAGGGAAAACTTGTTATAAAAATTCCCAAAACGGTATGTCTTCAAAACACAAATTCAAATTGGTTAATAAAGGTTTTTACTGGTTTTTTTTCAGTTTTCGGAATATTGCATTTTCGAGCGTTAACATACCAAATCACCCACAGGTGTTAAAATGTCTAAACTGCCTAACCATACATCCGAAAAGTCTGAACTTGAAAAGAAGGAAATGAACCTGAAACCGCCAGTTATAAATTTTCACTGAAGCGACAAATTAAAAAGTTGTTGAAAGTCCAGCTTAGCTGAAGAACTAGGTCTCGATTTTAAAAATAAAGATGACTTGAGGAAATTTTATGGTATATAACAAAACTGTTTCAGCTTGATTGCATTTTTACTAATTTATCCTTGTTTAGACTTCGCTGGTCCCAACAGGACCCCCGAATACCCCATATTTTTATTAGTAAACCTTCCGTAGACAAAGGTCATTTCCGTACAAACCAATTTTATAAATCCGTACATTAAACTTCAGGTTTTATATTATCTGTACACTAAACATCTTTATTAATAATCACAATTCTGTACACCAAACTTTTAGAAAATTCAGTTCTGTACAAGAAATTATACAAAAATATTTTTTAAAATACTAATACTATTCTGAATCATTTGGATTTTCTTGACTACTTTTTTTCATTTTCATCAATGCTTCAGCTTCCAAAATTCCCGATTCTATGCTAGCAATTTTCTCTACTGATTTTTGATATAATTATAATTGTATTGCCGTTAACATACTATATCGTCCTAAAAAATTTGAATTAGTTTAAATTCTGACTTCAACATTGCCTAAAGGATTAAAAAAGCGAAATGAATATTCTTCAAGTGCAAATTGAATTCTTGATGGATCTAAATACATTGAAATTTATGCAGATCCAAAATATCTTGCTTAATAAAATAGCATGGATGTGATTAGCATTTAGTCCATCCAAGGATTTAGCTTAAAGATATGATGCATTACATTTCTAAATATAATTATAGTAGTTTGATTAAACAAATACTAAAATTAATAAATTAATAATTACTTACCTTTAATACTGCAAGAATTTCTGCTATATAGATATATTCACCATTATAAATATAAAGATAGAAGTTATCAGCAGCATAATATGCATTTACAGAATCAAATCTTATAGTACTAAATATTATTTAACATGCATTTGTCCATTAGGTAAATCAACCTTTAGTTCAGAATATAAATTTCTCTGCAGCATTTATTTGTTCAAATCATAAAGCTACCTTTAAATCAAGAGATCTATTTGGTATGTTAATTACAAAAATTTAAGATCTTTGTGATAATGTTAAATTAAATTTTCATATTTCTTTAAAGGTATATTCATTAAAATTAGCTTAATTTAAAAAAATTACCATCAATTTAATTAACATAATTATTAAAAATAAGTTAATTTCAAATATCTAACCTCTATGATATACTAATCTCAATAGTTTTCAAGATTAATTAATTTAAAAAACAGATATTAATTACTATTAAAATTATAAAACATTTTATCATTATATAAATTATATATTATATTAGTATTAAAAGTAGTGAAATCATATTCATTAGGTAAGTTTTGACACATTGCAAGTCTTTACTGATAAATAAAAAGAAACTCTTTAACTGCTATTATTGATTTAATAATATCATTATAAATTAAATTATCTTTTAAATAATCAGTATTAAATGTATAAAATTATGTTAACTATTAAAGCATTCTCAAATAATTTGTATTAAAGATGGTTCCTATAATTATTTTTAAATTTCAATTGAGTTACAACTTAATTGCACCATAAGGAAATTTAATTGTGTTACAAGTTGCAACTCAATTGTGCCATTTTTTTCAATTGTGATGACCATCTTTAATTTGTATATATTTATTAAATAAATTCTATATTGAATAATTTTAAAATTTCACACATAGCCTTTAAAACTTAAAATACTCAGATAATAATTAAATTATTATTCTATTTTTTCAATTCAAAAAAAAAATTTAAAAGAAATAGTCAATTTTTATTTACCTTTTCTATTATACTTCCAATTTTATATTTAATTGAAAATAATATTAATTTAGGATTTAATGATTTTTTAATTAAACTGAGATATATATTTTAACTATTATTATTATTAAAACATTTAATACATACTAATATAATTAAAAAAAATAAATGTTCTTTTTAATTTAAAATTTTAAATATAATAATTATTTAACTTTATTTTAATATTAATATTTTTAATAATCTTTTTGTTTATCATTAATAAAATCTAATAATGTAATATCTTCAATTAATCAGTATACATATATTCTAAAAATACTATAGAAATTAATCAAAAATATAAAAGAATACCATTATATACTAATAGAAAATAATTAATCAATAAAATTATTATATATTCAAAATAAAAAAAATCATCTTTTATTTGTCAAAAAATATCATATTTTTTTGAATTATATTAAATTAAGTTATTTTTGATATATTTTCAAATCACTATAAAAAATATAGTTTTTGCTTAAATATAAGTTACTTGATCAATATGAAACATAGTTTTAGATTTCTATACTTTTAAAAGCATTTCTAAAAAAAATAGATAAGTAACATCTCTATAAAAGGTATTATCATTGTACTTTTTAACATATTTAGAATTTACTAGTTTAAGTTAATAAAATTAATATCAATAATAAACTAAAATGAAAAAGATTTAAAGCAGCAAGGAAATCAGGCAGACTTCTCATTTTTCACTTAGAAACTTGAAAAAGATAGTTATTAAAATAAGTAATCCAGGTTTCTCTGCTGACTAAAATGATTACTTATTGATTCACTATTCTAAAGCTCTCAAAATATAGTTCTACTATATCATTAAAATTTATATTCTTAGAATCTATTTCAACCTCTCTTACTTATTAAAATTACTAATTTGTTTTATTGTCTTTGTATGTCTTCCTGATTATAATTCTGTTATAATAAAAATTTACACTTAATAAGGGATATATGCAGACTGAAGTAAATTATCCATGAACTTTAAGAAGATAAATATACAAATAATGTACCTTAGCCTTCTTTTACTCATTAAAATCATAAATTTATTTTCTTACTTATGTATGATTTTCTGATCACAATTTTGTTATAATAAAAATTTACACCTAAAAGTGTATTCTTAGATGTAAAAAAAGGAGTGTAAAATTATCATATACAAATAATATTTATAAGGTTGCAAAGCATCAAAGATGCGAAACATATATATAAGATATATTCACAGAGATTACAAAGTGAAGCAGAGCATGTACGCAAATATGAAAAAAAAATAGGATATATGAAAATTTTTAAATGCGTATACATAATAATGATAAGATAATGCTAAGATAGTGATAGGATAATTCTAGAAACTGATCTAAAACTAATCTAGAATTTCCTACCCTTTTTCTAACCTCCTAGTATCTTTTAGTAACTTACTATCTTCTAGCATTCTAACCTCTTCTAGCATTTCTGTCTTCCTAGCCTTATCTTGAAGCTTATTAAAATATTGGGTTATATAATAAGTATCAAAATACTCTTTATAAAGGTTAGATTTATAGCTAGTCAACTTATTACAAACTTTATAAAGAATGTAAGGTTTAGTTTTCTAATATTCAAAATACCCTTCAGGCTGACGATAAGTTCACTCACAGATATATCCAATCATGAGTAAATAATTGCAATAATATTCACCTATTATAGTAATAAGAAATAATTATTTTATTTTAAATAAAAGTTTTTACTATATTAATACAAACATTTAATACTTATACAAAATGGTTAATTATAAAGATATTGAATCAGTATTAATTGAGATAATCAAAATGACATATAGCTAAGACATGATAGAATATAATAAAATGAGATTAACATATGTGAGTTATTTGAAAATAATGCAACGCAAAAGAGATCCAGATGATCATTGCAAATATGTAGTAAAGCAACGAGCTTCAAATGAGAAAATTTATAATAAAAGAATGGTGAATTTCAAAAACTGGTATAATAAAAAAGTGTATCAGAATCTTGAAAAGTTATACAAATTATATCTCTCATTTACGAATCAAGAAGAAGTTGTATAAAAAGATCTATAAAAGAAGTAAATAAAATACTTAAACTTCATAAATTGGAAATTTAATTCATAAGCACCTATCGTGATGATAATTTTGTGTTAGAACTTATGATTTAAAGCTTTTTACTTACAAAAAATCTTTTTAGACCACTACCTTCATTATCTATTAGCCAGTATAAGACTGGCTGATTTTTTTGCATAAGAAATTCGTAAATATGATAAATCTGAGAAGATCAATTGCAATCAGTTATACATTTTCTTTCACCTTCTAATTCATTCAAATTAAAAAAATATCTTACTAAGATATTATGAAATAATCTGGGTTCATCAAATCCAATAGGTCCTTTTCGTGATTTGGAAATTTTAGCAAAGACATACTCTTTTTTCAAGCTTTAGCAGAGAAAATACCCAAAAGTTGAGTTACAGAATTGTTAAGCTCTATAAAAAAAATTGAAAGATCTTTTACCCAAGTTCAATAGCGTTTAGTAGAAAGTAATCTCATTTCAATATCATCTTGAATAAAGAATGCCATTCTTGAAGTGTATAATTAAATCTCTCAATAATAATCATAGATTTTTTAGAATTAAATAAATGAATTTAAATATCATATTTATTCATTAATATGATAATATTACCTTAGAATTTGACACCTCTATTTACCATTAAAACTTTAACTTTAGACTAGACAATTAGACATATTTGAGATTTAAAAAGTTTCTCAAATCTTCTAGTCATACTAGCAGAATCATATTTAGTTAAAAGATATATCCATTTAATACAGATAGTGATATTTATACAATTAAATGCAAATTTATAAGTTTTATTTTCAATTTGATCATAAAATATATAATATAAATCAGCTTGGATAACTTCCATAGAAATAGTAATATTAATAAAAGATGCTTGCGGAATAAACTTTGGTTATAGCTTGTAAATCTAATATAAGACCTATTTGTTAACCAATTTTTTATAATAGCTAAAGTGAATCTATATCTAACTTTCTTACAAGTAATTTGCATTTTTTTAGCAGTCTAATAATATCTCTCAGGTCTATAATAAAGTTTCTGTAAAGCAAGATTCTGATTTAATTCTTAAGCTTTTTGAGAATTAATATAAATAACCGGTTCTTCCATTCTAATTTTTTTATAATTACAAAAAATGCTAGCATCTATTAAGTCAGATTCTATTTATTAGTTGAGGCACTTTTTTCTTTACGTTTCTGCCTAGCCTTTATTTTCTTTTACAGGTTTAGTGAAATGTCAAACCTTAGGTGGATTGCAAGAGGATCATCTTCTGGTCTATTAGATCAAATATAATAAATTCACCTTTTTAAAGGTAGCTATTAATAACTATGAATGCATTTTTCACATCATCAATATAACAATCATCTAATAAAAAATTTGATATAAAAATTTCATAAAAATATTAAGTTTTATAACATATAATTTTTATGGAATTTCAGTATAATGTATACGTTTTTTCTTAAGTAAAAACCTTAAACTTAATATAGAAAAGTAAAAAAAAATGTATATAAAAAATAAGAAAAAAATGTATATTTTATAATGCTTTAACAAATGCAAAAATCACAGATAAAATGTATATTTTATAATGCTTTAACAGATGCAAAAATCACAGATAAAATATATATTTTATAATGCTTTAACAGATGCAAAAATCATAGATAAAACATATATTTTATAATACTTTAATAGATGCAAAAAAACCTTAAACTTAATATGAAAAAGTGAGAAAAAATGTATATAAAAAATAAGGAAAATTGTATATTTTATAATGCTTTAATAGATGCAAAAAAACCTCAAACTTAATATGAAAAAGTGAAAAAAAATGTATATAAAAAATAAGGAAAAAACATATATTTTATAATGCTTTAATAGATGCAAAATCATAGATAAAACATATTTTATATATTTTAATTAAGCAATTTAGATTTTATTAATATAATAAAATTTAAAAATTAAAAGAAAAAAATTACAATTAAAAAAAAATTTAAAAATCAATATTTTTTAAATTTTTTCCTTTTTGCACTTTTTGTTCTTTTCTGTAATATTTCTTTTATAAATTAATCAAAATAAATATAAAAAATAAGTATTATAAATTTGTAAAAAAAAAAAAAAAATAAATTTTTTACCTTTTTTATTTTCATTAATTGAATCTTCATTTTCTTTTTCTTTAATATTTGTTAATATAAAATTAATATAAAAATTATTATTTATATAGTGAATTAATAAAGAATTTCATTTTACCTAAATTTTATCATAAGATAAATTAAATTTTACATTAGAATTAAAGGTAATGCTAAAAGTGATACTAGTTTCACTGGCTTTATCATTGGTATTAGCTTCACTTTCATTTTCTTTTTTGTTTTAATATTAATTAAATTTAAGAATTTTTATTATTATGTATTAAAAATAAAAATTTAAAAGTTACTTAAATAATCTCTTAAAAGCCTTGCTTTCTTACTAACATTGGAGATAATACTAGTTTTAGTATTGGCTTTAGTTTTGATATTGGCTTTAGCTCTAACATTAGCATTGGCATTGACTTTGGTAAAACTGGCATTATCATTAGTGCTAATATTAGCACTAGCACTGGTATTAGCGCTGATATTAGCACTAGTACTAGTACTAGTGGTAGTGGTAGTATTAACATTAACTGCATTTTCTTTTTTAATAAATAAATAAAATTTAGATATTATATTTAAATTCTAATCAGAATATTAAAAAATCTTTGATACCTAATGCTTTATCTGCTTTTTTTTGAAGTCACTTATCTTTGTGAATGTTATAATCATATTTATGTTGCAGATATTTTTTTACACATACTTTTATTAGCCAACTACCTTCCTCTACTTATATATTTTATTTATTTTTTTGAACTATTAAAAAAATTCAAAATAATAATTAATACTTTTTAATTATTAAATAATTATATATGATATACCTTTTTAATAACTTTTACAATGTAACATATATCTTAATCTTTATATTTGATAATAAAGTTAATTTTTAAGGCCAACATATAAAAGCATACTTCTGATTTTAAAAAGAGATAAAATCAATAAACTAGTAATATATTATTTAATATTTATCAAATTCTTATCAATATATTATTAAATTCATCTTTTGATATGTTAAATATTTTCAAAATTTTAGCACTGCTAATATATCATTAAGATGGTTTTAAGATGCGAGAATTATTATTTGAAATGGTAATATTATTGTTTTGAACAATTTCTTCAAGAAAATTTTGTATTTGGTTAAGTTTTTCTTGTAATTCTATTATAATAGCAGCACAAAAAGAAATAGCAAAAAGTGTAAAAAAAACAGCATAAAAAATAGTGAAAAAAACTGCATAAAAAAAATAGCGTAAAAAATAGCATAATATTATATATATAGATCTAATATTATTTTTGTTTATATCTTTTGAAAATAATCACTTAATTTTGAAAATTTACCATATGATAACCCACACGATAACCTATACAATTAAAAATTTATTCTTGTATTACAGTTATTAATAAGCTACCTTAATAGGAAACGATTAAAATTTTGATTAGATTAAGATCAACATTAATTAGAGTTAAACAATGAAAATAATGGAAATATCAAGAAAATATCAGGATAAGTTAAGAATAAAATGGAATTTTAATCAGTAATTTTCTGATCATTAATAATTTATATTTTAAACTAAAATTGAAAAATTAAATAATCAGGACTTATTTCTTTTAAAAGTAAATTTAATTGTGTAAAAATTCTCATTGTAAATCTATACATTATCAAAAAATCTAAAAAAAAATCAAGATTTATTTCTTTTAAAGTAAATTTAATTGTACAAAAGTTCTCATCACATTGCATTATCAAAATATTAAAATTTATTTTTAAAACAATCAGGAATTGTTCCTTCTTAAAGTAAATTTAATCATGCAAAAGTTCTCATTGTAAATCTATGCATTATCAAAAAATCTAAAAAAAATCAAGATTTGTTTTTTTTAAAGTAAATTTAATTGTATAAAAGTTCCCATCATATTGTATTATCAAAATATCAAAATTCATTTTTAAAATAATTAGAAATTGTTTCTTAAAGTAAATTTGATCGTGCAAAATACTAATCATAAATTTATATATTGTATTATCAAAAAATTAATAAAACAATTAAAACTTATTTCTTCTCAAAGTAAAATCTGATCATGCAAAAATACTTATCGTAAATTTATACATTGCATTATCAAAAAATCAAAATTTATTTTAGATTTATTCTTCATATAGAAATTTATCAGTTGAGTGATTTCTTTCTATGATATATTTTATAGTTATATTTGATCATATCAAAACAAAATTATTCTAATTTTATGTAAGTATTTTTTAGCTTTTAGATTTTCTTAATAAAAGATTTAAACACATTTTTTTATTTCTTAAAATTTTATTTAAAAAAAAGAAATAAATTTTGAAAATTTCTTTTTTCCTTTTTATTAAATTTCAAAAAATTTCAAAAATGACTAATAAAAATTCCAAAGATCAAAATAAAATACCAAAATCTGTTTCAAAAGAAATTGTTAAAATGTATTATAAAACTATTAAATATAATTATAAAATATACAGAAATACGCTAAATACTCTTATAAAAATATCACCATTATCATCATCATCAAAATCCCTAATATCATTACAATCATTTCATATACAGTCTTTACAATTAATTAAATCTTCACCTTCACCTTTCCTCTTATTACCATCACTATCTTCATCATTTTCATCAACATCAACAGTAACAAATATAATACCACTATTATCACCACTACCATCATTATCACTATTATCACAACCACCATTATCATCAGTATAATCAAATTCAAATCAATCAACAAGGTAAATAATAATATTTTAATAAATTTATGTTATCATTATAATTTTTAATTATTTCTAATCATTTTTGAAATTAT
>CAJVPP010000346.1:0-35348 GCA_910592005.1 Funneliformis mosseae | reverse complement strand
TAAATAATTAAATAGACTAAACTAAAAATATTCAAAGGAAATAAAGTTGCCATTTTGCTAGGCAATAAAGTTGCCGTATCAATAAAATTGCCAGATCTGTAAGCAACTAAATGGACATCTATGATCTACGTAATTATCAAAGGCAATAAAATTGACATCTAAGAATTTACATAATTGATCGACGGCAATAAAATGGACAAAATGATCTTCATAAAAGATCTATATGACAATAAAATTGACTTCATATTCTACCAATTAAATCTATCTAAAATTTTTACCCACCATAACGTATATTATTAAGTAAATATTAATAGTAAATAGTCTTAATTAACTTAGTTGCTTTATTTACTATCTTATTATGTAACTTTTATATTAGTGATTTTTATATAACATTTTCATAAACAATTATTTTTCTAACATTTTTCTTTACTAATATTTTGGCAAATAGGAATTTATACCTATAAAACTATTTAAAAAATAGCTTTTGGATTTTCTAAAAAGCTAAAGATAGAAAAAAATATTAAACTTAATTAGGAAGTTCATTCTGATGTTGTAATAAATGATAGATTTACTATTTTTTGGTAAGATAATAGACTAGTTACTATGTTATCAACAATTTATTATCTTATTAATGAAAAATAGCAAGTGAAATGAGAAAGATGATGATCAAGAAAAATAAGTATCAATTTTGCAAAGGTATTATTATTTTAGTTTTTTTTATTTTATATTTATATTTATACATTCATTTTTTTTCCTCTTTTTCTTTTTCTTTTATTTCTAATTTTATTTTTATTTTATTTTTCTTTTATTTTTATTTTTCTTTTCTTTTCTTTTCTATTTTCCTTTTTCTTTCTATTTCCTTTTTATTTCTTTTTACTTTTTTTCCATTTCCTTTTTCTTTCCTTTCTTTTTTATTTTTTTTTTCCCTTTCCTTTTTTTTTTCCTTTCTTTTTCTCTTCTTTTCCTTCTTTTTCCTTTTCCCTTTTTTTCTCTTTTTATTTTTTTCTTTTCTTTCTCATTTAATTTCTATTTTATTTTCCTTTCTCTTTTCTTTCTTTTCTTCATTTCTTTTTTCTTTTTTCTTATTTTTCTTTTCTTTTTTTCTCTTTTTCTCCTTTTTCATTCTCTTCTTTTCTACTTTTTACCTAAAAATGTATATAGTATTTGATTCTGAATCAAAAAAGTTATTAATCTCTAAAATGATCAATAATTATAATTATAATATAATGGTTAGATATTGCTAATCAATCGAGGTTATATTATAATACTTAATAAATAGTATAAAGAAATTAGATGTCTCTTTTTTTAGCTATTAGATACTATAATTATTAATATTTACTAAATTATCTGAATATTAGAATCAATTCAAGAATAAAAAGAATTTCACTATTTATTTGGGATCTTTTTAAGCTTACAAATGATAAAAGAGAAGTTTAATTGAAAGTTATTTAAGAAATAAAAAAAGAAATAAAAAGAAACTTGCTGACCAAAATAATAAAAAATTTCAAACTCTCAAATCAACAGTTAGTACTTGAAAATCATTTTATTGAATAGAAAAAGCAGTAAGAAATATATCAATGGTATATTTTAAAAAATTTTAGATATAAATCATAAAACTTTATATTAAAGTTAAATTTAGTATATAGCATATATTGTACCTCATTGTTATAATAGCAATTGTAATTATTTTATTAATTTTCATATAAAAAATGATAATAAAAAATAAATTTTATTATTTTTTTATAAAATTTATATAATTAAGATAATTATTCTAATAATGTAGAATTCTATTATAGATAAATATTCTATTATATAATAGTTATTTTTAATCAAATATGTAGTAGTTAATTTAAATTTTTTAGACAATTTAAATTATTCAGTAATTTAGGATACCTTACAGGATAAAGAATTACATATAATTTAAAATTTTGTCTTAGTATGAATTATATGCTTATATATTATAATATAATTTTAGTATTATCTTATAATCTAATGATCTGACATTTCAGAAATTACTCTAGTTAATATAAACTAAGATTTAATATAAAAAAATTACTTCTGAATCTAATTTTTATTAATTATTTTAGCAGGCAAATTTACCTGCAAAAATGGATGGTTTAAGGGATAGAGAAAAAAGATTTTTTTTAGATTTAATTTCTTTTGAAAAATCTTAAACATTCATTTGAGAATAATTCAAAAGTTTTTTTTTCATGAAATTTGAAAGAAAAAAATTTTTTATCTCGTGAGATTTAAAAGGATAAAGTAAATTATTTACAAAATTTTGGAGTAAAATTTTTATTTATGATGTTTGTTTACTTATAGAATTCAGGTTTATTTGTTTATGAAAAAAAATTATTTTTTTTCATATATGGAAATTTATAAAAAAGTCTTATTTTTTATTTATAAAAATAGATCAGATTATTTGTGAGATTTGATAGAAAAAAATATTTCTTTTCTCATAAAATTTTAGAAAAAAAAGTTTAACTTGATTTTTCAGGAGAAAGAATTTATTTAACTTTTTTAGAAAAAATATAGTGTGAATAAAAATATTTTTAAGAAATAAATGAAAATTTAAATTTATAAGTTAGATAGTATGATTTTAAAAGAAAAAAATGAACAAAAAATTTAATTTATTATTGAAAAAAGAAGTGTGAAAAAATAAGTATTTAAGGAAAATGCTTAATTAACGACATTATTTATATTATATAATATAACTTATACATTTAAAGAAATCAAGTTTTTTATATAAATTAAAAAAGTTATAAATAAAATATGAATTTATTGGAAAGGAGGATAGGCATAATATTCTTCTACTAGGATTCTGAATAGAAATAGAAATAGAAATAGGAGTAGGATTAGAAGTAGATTTAGATTAGTATTTAGAATACTATTACTAATACTTTAAATTCACAAGCAATTTTTATCAGTAAATCATAATCAAAAAAGAATAAAGATTGCAAATATTTTGATAATCATTAGTTAGAATTTTATGAGTATTTGATTCAAAAATAAAATAAATAATATAAAAAATATGTATTATAATAATACAGATTTCAAATAGGAGGATAAATAAGACTCTTTTTTACTCTATAATAATTTGTTAAATTTTATTATATAATTGATAATAACTTTACAGATTATCAGAGATTGCTTTATAGTTTACAGCAAGCAATGCATAATGGATATTTTATCATAAAGTGACAAAATCTACTAATCAATATATTGCTTATAATAACTGTAAAGTTATTGACGATTGTCTATAAAGTTACATTATAATTATCTGATTTAGATAATTATACTTTTGCTATTGCAAATTACTCTATAGTCAAAGAATAATTATCATATATAGCCATATAATTATATATTAAAATTTATGATCAATAATTATATAGGTAGATTGCTAGAAAAATCAGGTTTCAGGAATTTTAGCAAAATTAAGATTTTTATTATATTTAATTTTTGATATAATTAGTTTAAAATGTATTAAGCTTTAATTTAGTTAAAAATTTCTCAGAACCTGATTTTTTTAGAAACACACCTATATCATATTTTCAAAGAAAATCCTATTATAATTTTAAAAATTTATAAATGTCATAATTTAATAAGGGATATTACAGATATTAGCTAATATAATAAGATGGGAGGTGTATACAAATATCTTAGGTCCTAATTTAGAAAATCCAGCTGGCATTATAATATTAAAATTTAGCCTAAATTATGAGACGATAATTATAAAATCAAACTGGATTAAATTAACTTATATGACTTGATTGTAATACTTTCATGCATAAACAATAAATTAAGCTTTATTATTTTATTATTATCAACTGAAAACTAAGAGTAAAATACCAAAGCTTTAAAATCTAAAATTAAGAAATAGCAAATAAAAGAGATTGAAATCTGAACAAAAAGATTAAAAAAGAAACTATAAAAAGAACTACTCTATATTTTTAAACTTTTCTACCTTTCATTATTCAACATCTGAAATATATTCACAAATAATTTTTTTGGAAGAGCCAGCCAAGTTTATATTAAAGTCATCAATAGAATTAGAGAGTTTCATTTTTGTGATTTTCTTTTTGAGTTAATATATTCTGATTTTTTGTATTTTGCCACCATTATTAATGTTAGAAAATATTTGTTATATATGGTGTAGCAAAAACAGGTATGCATTTCAAATGAAACAGATAGACAATGAGCATCATAAGGTGGTAATTTTAATTTGTTAATATATTGTAAAATATAAATCAGATTAAGAAAATATCTATCTTGACCTTTTGTAACTAGTGACAAAAAGCCATTATTTTCTGCAAGAAAAGCAGCTGATTCTTTATGTTTTATAGGATTATAATAAGTAATGTTATTGCATTTTTTAATATCAAGGCTATATTGACAAATTTGAGTATGCCTCTCTATCCATTTTTAAGGAACTTTAGATTTTTCATTAATTTGCTGTTTAAATATTTTATCTTTCATAAAGAGTATATTTGAAAATGAAGAAATATTATCTTTAACATATTAGGTTAATATTAGTTTTTCAAAGATTTGATCTCGATTCTAAAAATTGCATAAGGCTTCTTCAGCATGACGAAAATTTCTTTTTGCAAGATCTTGATTTATGACCTTTCTTTGACTATTTAGATGAGAGCTAAATATATTTATTTGTAAAGTTATGCTAGCTAATTTTTCAGAAAGAGTATACATATTTCTTTCAACAGAATTATAAGCTGATTGATCTAGAACGTGAGTTCTTATTGTCAAATAGTTAAGATCAAAATATCAAAATAACTTGCAATATTCATATATATTTTTTAGATGTTGAGAATTTTATCTGGTCTTCCATCAACTAGAAGAATCCAGATTAGTTTAATTTGATCATTATTTTTAAATGCTGGCAAATGATTCTTAACATGTAAGAGAGATCAAATCAGCTATATATATATTTGCATTTGTACTTACATTATATTGTAAATGAATAAAAATACTTAGTTGACCATGATAAAGTGCATTATTGGAATCTGAAGGATCAATAGCAAGATAAACAGATAGAATTAATTTTTGCTGAACTTCAATTGAGAAATCATGATCTACAATTAAAACAGCTTCTTTTATTGATTGTATTGTTTGAAAAGTTCTTCTAACAGCAGGAATACCAAGTGGAATTTTTGCTTTATCATTTTGTGAAATAATAATAGATTGGAAAGAAAATAATGCTGCAAACTGCCTTATTCCTTTAATAGAAGAAAGACAATAATGCTCATCTATATGTTCTTTTTTTTCTGTTCTTGAAACACCTGCAATTGCTACTAATGTAGGATAACGATATGCTTTGGCAGCAAAACTTGAAGAATTTCATGGTAAAATATATGTATTTAATATTGTTCTTGTAAGATACTCATATATTTCTCTTATAATGTTGAACGAAGATGGTGAATAATTCTTACTTTAATCACTTCACGTTATTATTTTTCATATGTTTTTTCAAATTCAATACAATCATGAATGTGTTCATAAAAATCAGGATATTTGTAAAAAATTGATAGTCATTCAGATAAATCATATGTTATTACTTCTTGATTTTCATGTAATATTTTTAATTTTTTTGCTGCTGATTTGGCTTGATAGGCTGCATTTCGTTTCAATGTTGCAATTCTTTTAGTCTTATCAGTAATTACTTTTATTGTTATTGCAATTCGCTATAAAATTTCATGTTTTAATTCTGGATCTCTAGTTGTTTCATAGGTTACCTGTAAATCAAGTAATTTTGTGAACATTTCTTTTTTTATTGTAAGAGCTTTTTTTTATGCTGCAGCATTTTTAGGTATTTCCTTCTTAATGATGATTATATCTGGCTTTTTAGAAGAATTTAATATTTGAGGATTATCAGGCAATTGTGAAAGGTTAGAACAGGATTATACAAAACCTTGCAAATGTAAAGGAATTGGCATAGTAAGATAAGTTTCAATTTGATTTGCAATTTCTTTTAGCTTTTTTTAATTTCTTTCTATGCTTCTGTAGATTCTAAACAAAGATCTGATTTTTTTATGTAAGATTTTCTGTTTTTATCATACAATGATATGCAAATGTATTTGTAAAAAGTTAGTGTTGTGTGGTTGGATTTTTATAAATATAATTTTTATATATTTTGGCATAATTAGGAATTTTTGAATTTTGAAAGTCAAATAAAAATTAATTAATATATAAGAAGGTTAATTTTTTATCCTTTTTTATGATTTTTTGATTAATTAAGGCGTGGTAAGATGAAAGGCATAATATTAAAAAAAGTCAAAATTTTCCTTTTTTATGATTGTTTTTATGATTTATTGATGCTACTCTTTTAAATTATTTTCACTTTATACTTCGTTTGTAAATATAACTATTTAAAAAAGCAGATAAAAAGAAAGTGCAGTAATACGAATAGCGTAAAATGTGTATAACATATATTATATTTATATAAAATCTTTGCTGATTAACTCTTATATAACATATCCATTCCTCAGAAGGGGGGAGGATCTATAATAAATAACATGTCAGCTAATATCTGTCAATGACCCTAAATATAATATTAATTACATAATGTAAAATAATTTTTTTATTTATAATGTTATTTAAGTTATTTTTCGCTAATAAATGCTATTTATGCTAAATTTCAAAATTAAAAGCTATCTCATGAAAAAAATAAGACTCAAAAATATAGTATTCAAATGCTAACTTAAGTCAAATGCTTGAATACTATATTAGAATTCTGACTCAAATTCTGATTCAGGTAGTCTTCGAGTCAAAAAATTTCTTGACTCTATTTGACTTGAGTTAATTTTTTTAACTTGAGTCTAATAACTATAATAGATCAATTTATAAAACTTAACTAACATTTAATATTGAAATAATTTTTTTTTAATTTTTGAATTTAATAAATAATTTGTTTAGTTTAAATTCTTTCTGAAAATAAATTCAAACTAATTATTTTGTATTAAAGCTTTTTCTTATTTTTGAATTTTAAATATATAATTAATATAGATGATATTTCTTGAATATCTTTTCAATTTTTTAAAATTTTTAAAAAATAATGAGTTCTTTATTTATTATATATATTTTTCTCCAAAAAATATCTGATCACCCAATTTTTTTGATATTTTATACTAATATCTTATTAGCTATAAATATTAGAATAATGATTTATAATTATATATTAATTTTGAAATTTAATAAATATTTTAAACATAATTTGATATCTGATTAATAAGTCCAATTTTGTATAAATCAGTGATCTACATCTATACCTAATACTTAATAAATTTTTTAATCATCAAACAAAATTTTAACCAAGCTAGCTACAATAAAATCTATATTATATATTATTGCTTTACTTTAAAAGAACCAGTATACCAAATTTCATAAAGATCTAATCAGTAGTTATTGAGATATTAAACTTCAAAGACTAGCTGTTACATGTAAAAAAAATTAATTTTGATTATTTTATATGTAAATTTCCAACCTTTGAAGTTCAATTTTTCAGCAACCACTAATCAAATCTTTATGAAATTTGGTATATTAATTCTTCTAAAATAAGTTAATCATATATATGAAAGGCTTTGTTGTAGCTAATTTGGCTACAATTTTATTCATAGTTGAAATTTTACTAAGTGCTAGTTACAGATGTAGATCACTGATTTGTACAAAATTAGACTTATTAATCAGATATCAAATTATGTTTGAAATATTTATTAAATCTCAGAAATTAATATATTTATAGCTAATGAGATATTAGCATAAAACATCAAAAAGTTGAGTGATCAGATATTTTTTGAAGGGAAGTGTACATCTTTTATATCTTTTATTAATCCTTATTCTATAATTATAATTAATGATACGAGAAAAATTATAAAACTTATATGACAAGATTAATGATTAGAAAAAAAATAATAAATAACTTACATATTCTACTGCAGCCAGACTTGCGAAGCTAAGAGGATTCAGGAAGTGAGAAGCTAGGCATACTTAAGAACGCAGTTTAATTGATCTGTAAAGAAAGGTGCATAGCTAATTTCTCCTTCAGAAAAAGTAGACCCTTATCAAAGAAACCCATGAGTAGGTTACTGTCAACCCCCTTCTGCATATGTTTGAAGTCCAAGTCTAGTATCCCTAAGTCATACTTCCAGCCGCAACTCTATTCGTCTACTACTCAGCCTATTCAGGAAGAAAATAATAATAATAAGAAAAACAAGTAAAAATATACTAAACTTGCCCACTTCTTCCACTATTTCGCTAGTTGTTATAATAAAACAAAATTTTTAAGCATACTTTCAAGAGAAAGAGAGAAAGAATGTCATAATAGACCAATTTATTAAAAATCAAAATTTTAACTAGGAATGATTATGATAACTCATTATCAAACGTAATAATTCAAAAAAATGGATACTGATTTATATATATATATATTTTTCGATAATTTCGGAATTTTTTTTTTTGAAATAAATCTTTAATTCCATGAATTAATTTTTTAACAATAATAAAAACTCTTCTTATCAAGCATACTTCTTATTCTCCTTAATATTTATATCTAAAATGCATCTCTAATATCATGAAAATCTTTCGTAAAAAAAATTTTGTCAAAATTCAATTTATTGTACCAAGAATATACTGAAATTCTGATCTGTTTTCATCATTTTTTCCTTAATCTATTTCCTTGTCCGCCTGCTTATTGGATGTTCAAAGATCTATCTATAGCAAAAGAAGAGTTAAAAAATATTGTCTGTATTTATTAATGCAAACTATGATCAACGCGGATTTGATATCATAACTAATGTTGTTGAATTCTTCCCAATTTAAGAAATCTATAATTGATACATGTATCATCAAAATTATTACTAAAGTTGTAAGTATTAATAAAATTAAAAGATAAAAGAACTTCTTTCGTCAGGAAAAATGAATTAATCAGTTTAATTAATTATACTAAAGTCCAATTTATTCTTATTTTTCTCCATAGAACAGTATATTATAAAATCTATGTAAATTATGCATCATGGGTATTCAACCACCCTCTTTGAAACCAAAAGGTAAAATCACCTTAATTAAATCCTAAGATCATAAAAATATTTGTTTCTATAGCTGTTGAATGTTGAAGGAGATTTAAAACTTGTTCTCAATTCATCTACAAGATCAGCAATTAATTTGCCTACATCTATATATTGATCAAGAGTCTGATTGATGATTGATAGACCATGCTTTGCTTGATGATATATCAAGAGGTTCTATACACGTTTATAATACTTTGATGAAAGTATTTTCATCTTTTGTTATTAACGTTGAATTATTAGACTCTCCTTTCCAATCATCATTCTCAACATCTTGATTTTCATCATTGTCTATCAATTTTTTAATTTTAAGTTGACATTTTTAATTATTCTAACATCTCTTTATATTTAATCGTGATAGCTTATTTAATATAAGATAACAGTTTTGAAGTGTCACTCTCTATGTTTTTTCATTTAAAAGGTATAATGACATCATAAAACGTTTTCTAGGAACCCAATCTTCACATCATGTTTGGATTTTGATAAGAATAGTTCCATTTTGGGTTGATCAGGTTTAGCATCTTGAATAAATAGGGCAAATGATGAAAAGTCAAACTTTGTAAAATTGTTCAAAATATTGTAACTTTTCTTTTTTAACTTAGAGTGAATAATTGATGGGAATATTTATACCCACCATTTTTTGCGTATGTAATTATTCTTGTAAAAAATAGATATTCTGTCTGAAAACCATCAATACTTTTTTTTTTGTAATTAAAAAAAAATTGATAGTAACTTCATGATTGGATATTTTGCCACGGTGGCAAAAATCCACCAATCAAATGCATTGCTCATAGTTACTGTAATTAAACTTTTGCTGTTGCAAACTATATACTAAATGGCAAGCCTTTAGGGTAGTATAATGGTAGGACAGTGTCAAGCTCATGTGATTAAGAGTAAATTCTGCCTATATGCTATCGGTACAAAAAAGAAATAAATAAACTTAAAATCATTCCACGGCTAAAGTATAATTGTCATAAGTGGTTGTATAATTTATTCATTCTAAAACAAGCTATTACAAACATTTATAACTTTTTAAAAATTTGCAGGTTAAATTTAAGGTTATAATTTAAAGTTTATTGAAATCAATAATCCATCAAGTGAATATAAATTAAAACTTATAGTGGCTCAGAAAATTTCGAAGAAAAAAAAATCAGCCTGACATTTATTAGATGATTTACGAAAAATTACGTTCATTTAATATTACGAATCACTTGCTCAATAAAATAATAATTATTTAATCAACTAGAACATACCTGGATTGAAGAAGTAATGTTTCAAATTATCAGTTGCTTTGTTGAAAGTTCATTTTTGCAAATACAAGAGACTTGAGTACACAGCATAGTTTTTGCTTTAACTTCACGTTGTTTTTGTTTCAGAAAAACTGGATCACAATTCTTTTCTTGTTTGGAAAATAAACTAAAATACTTTGGTAATGCACTATTATCACATTCAAAAGAGGATGTACCATAAGCATTGGAATTTGGATAATTTGAAATGACAAGTGTATAAAAGGTAGATTTGGGTAATGATTAGTTTTAATCATAAGCGAACGCGTATATTCTGATATTATAGTTCTTAGTGTAATGAGAAATTCATTATCAAAATCATTTAACTCAGGGATTCCAAAGATAGAAAAATTCTTTAGGCTTGGTTTATATTTCAATAACTCCCTATTGGACATGATTGTCAGATATTTCGTGATTAACATGAACCATGAGATGGGGACTTAACATATCAAACATTTCAAAGTCATTTGCCAAAGATTATTACCTTTTACAAATCTTTTGTTTAACATAGCCTTTTATGGGATGGTAATTAAAAAAAAAAGTCTTTTAACGTATTTGGATAAATATAATAATTAAAGAAACAAATTATAGCAATTTTTTGGGAGGAATAATTTCCAAAGACCATTTAGCATACGAATTAACATAATTAATTTATGAATTTAAAGGTCAACCTATGATAAAAGAAACGTCTAGAAAATAATCATGAAATTAAACCAATGAAAGTAAATATATTCATTCTACATGTATATATCCGGAATTTAAGTGATTGATGTAAACTTACCCATGAAATCTTAATTTTGGAAAGCTTTGTAGGTTAAATTTAGCCAAATTAGCTTCGCACAAACTATTATCCGTATGGTAACACATGCGCTGATGATTTAATAATTTTAAATATACCTGCACAAAACAAGCTTAACGCAAGGACACAAGAATATAATTTTTGTTACTTTAATTATCATCAGTAATTTATTTTAAAATTTTCAAATGATATAAACTTTAAACGTGTCATTAACGATCAAATTGATATAAACTTCAGATGGAACTTTCGTCCCTCTTGTAAACCCATTTCAAGTTCTTTAAGATTGATATGGCGTTTTCGTACTTTTTGTTTCAGTTCATTCCAAAAATGTTCTATCAAATGAGATTGAGAGGGCAATCTGGTAGAACTTTAATTTTTTTTTTTCAATGATCCAATTCTTTTTACATCTTTGACAATATGCACGGGAAAACTGTCATCTGAAATGAATAAGGTCTTCCGCGATAATGCTAACACCTTCGTTTTAAAAAAATTCAGATAAGTTTATTATGTGCAAGTTTGAAAAAAAAATAATAAAAATCAAGACCGGATACTTTTTGGAGGAAACTGTATTTATATATAAGATATGAATGACCTTAGTCCTTATCTCGTGCAAGTACTATTCAATTAGTTTTTTTGATTCTTCAAAATCAGGAAATTTCTTTATGATATTGAATTTTAAAATAATCGACAAACACACCTTATGCTTATGTGTTACCTAATTTTTGACTTTCATTTTATATATATTTAATAATAAATATAAAGAAAACAAATTAATATGACTGATGCAATGTTACATCCATTATAGATCGTGAATCTAATCTTTCCTCATTTAATTATCAATTATATCTTACTTGATTTTGAATTCTATCAAAATTTGCCTGAACCAAGCTCATTATAGATAAATAAAACTTATCTCATGTACAGTTCAAGGTCCATGAATACGAAAAATAAATAAATAAATAAATGGGTGGGTGTGATAATGTTTATATGCCCAAATTTATTACATGCATCGGAACAACACAAACAACAACAAATTGCATGTATTAATGATTTCATCATCATCCAAGAAACTTTCAGAAGTGTCAGAAGTGTTTAAGAATGTTTCGAAATCAGGTCATCAAGTGTAGGGATGGTTTTTTTAGATAAGTGATTCTTTTTCAAGATTTTTCTCGACAGCGAACCTCATTATGATTAGCATAACTATCATCATGGTATCTTCTAATTCATGTTACCATGTGATGCAACAGTAATTAATTTTATATGGCACAGAATATCGAACAAATTAGCGGATCAAAACAAATGCGCAAAATAAGGTGAACGATTTATAGTTACACAAAAACTTTGTTTCCTTATTAAAGGTGATTGAATAATCACTGCACTGTATTATGCTTGGATAAAAAAAAAAGACAAAAGAAAGAAAAAAATATTTTAAAAGAAAGAATAAACTCTTTCTAGTTAATTTTTTTTTTTTTAAAAAAAAAAAAAAAAAAAAATCAAAAAAGAAAATTAATAATAATATAAGATAAATAATAATGTCGACGACATTTTCAGTGTTAAGTAAAACAGAAAAATTTAAAAGTTTAAAATCAATAGCAAAGAACGAAATATTTGCTTCTAGAACATCCAAATTCTTTCAATATCGACTGAATTCAAAGGAGGTTCCAAATGTTCCAAATGTTCCAGATATTCCAGATAATAAGATAAATTTACCCGCAATCCTTCCAGAAGTGGATGTGAAAATTCAAAAAGTTCAACATTCAATTGACGATAAAGAGAAATCATCAACGAAAAATATACCATCACAAGAAGAAGTAGCAATTTTATTTTTACAAGAATTATTACAAGATTTTGAGAATATTTTAACGAACACGGAAGATTTTAAAGGATTCGATAAGTATGCGACGGATTGGATGAGAAATTACATTGAAGAGAATATGAAAAGGATCAAGGTGGAATATATATTTGAAGTTTTATTAAAATTTTATCAAGATAATCACCTCGAATATTTCTCTTCGCTTTTGGGATTTTTTTATCAATATGGAATTGGACATAAGGTTAATAATAAGAAGGCATTAGAATTGTATAAGATCACCACGAAACAAGATAATTTGGGGAAAAATATTTATAATCATTTACAAAACATAAACAAATCGGTCGGGGAATATTTATTAGCATTATATTATTACAAGGATATTATCGTGGATAGACAAAAATCGTTAAAGTGGAGTTATCAACCGGCGAAGGAAGGAAATGCCGCATCCCAATATGAAATAGGTTACTGTTATGAGTATGGGATAGGAACGATACAGAGCGGTAAGAAGGCTTTTGATTGGTACATGAAGTCGGCGATGGGAGGAAATTCCAAAGGACAATGTTCGTTAGCGTGGTGTTATCAGCAAGGAATCGGAGTAGAAAAGGATGACGAGGAATCCTTTGAGTGGTATTTAAAGTCCGCAAAGGGAGGGAACATCAACGGACAATGTAATTTGGCGTATTACTATGAGAATGGGATTGGAACCGATAAGGATGAAGGAAAAGCGTTTGAATGGTACGAGAAAAGTGCTCAAGGTGGGAATACCTTTGGACAAAATAGTTTGGGTTATTTTTACGAGGTGGGTGTGGGAACCTCAAAGAATCCGGTCAAGGCTATTGAATGGTATACCAAATCTGCAAAGAGAGGACATCACATTGGTCAATTCAATTTAGGTAGATGTTATCATGATGGAATTGGAGTAGAAAAAGACACAAAGAAAGCTTTTGAATGGTTGTTAAAATCCGCAAAATCCGGAAATTCTCAAGGTCAATATTACCTTGAAAGATATTTTAATATCAAAGTGAAATCAAGCTAAAAAAAAATTCTTTTCACATGAACCTTTCATTATATATAAATAAAATTAATAATTTAATAATGTCAAATGACAAATTCACAGTTGAAAAAAAACTTTAAAATCGTAAGGATCATATTGATTATCTTGTTTGTTTGATTGTAATAAAATCAAAAATAAAATCTTGAATGAGTATGAATTTTAGTCATCCCGAAATGGATAATCCTTGGACCGAGCGACCAATTATTTGTGTCACCGCTTCACAAGGCATCGTCACGAGGACATGCTCTTTTATTATTATTAGTTAATTGGTTCCCTGTTCGAACCGGAAAACTTAAAGCATTAAATAATGAATTCGTCCGTTTCAACATTGCGGTATGTACCGTCTTCTTTGGAGTGACCGTTCCACGTTCCATCTCGTATCCTTCATAAATAACGTGAAAAATCGATCATCTCTTTATATCTGTTTATCATAAATCCCTATGTAATGTTTCATCAATGCATGGATTTAACGCCTTGCATTTAAAGAAGGTAGTGATAAACTCTAAGAACCTCTTTGTTAGATGTAGATTATTTGTTATGATTTATATTTGGAGTTCCTTTATTTTTTAATTGATTTCTCTCATGTGTCAAATCAAAATATCATTTCCTTATTTAACAAAAAAAAAAAAAAATTTAAATATTCGGAAAGTATAGACGAATTGAACGTGGTATTACACAAAATATGCATCATTACTAAAAGGAATCCAGAAATTTAAGTTTTATATAAACACCACATCAACAATTTTTTTTTTTATAGTTAACCTTTTCTTACTCTTTTTATGGTGACTCTCAAAATCTCTTTCTTAATTCAAAGTTGTCAGCCCGATTATTTGATCTGATCTTGGAAAAATATCTTATTTTAGAATTTTCCTGACTAATTTAAATACCTCAAATTTCCCGGCTTCTCTCTTTTTTTTTTTTGTTTCCTTAGCGGTTGGTTTTTTTTTTATTTTAATTTTTTTACCTTAGAATCAATACGGCTCCTTTAAAATAGATTGTCCTCCGTTCTCCGTTCTTTTTTTTTTTTTTTTTTTTTTTTTGATTGAACCAATAGTTTATTCTTTATTACTATATGCAAGCTTTTAATAAAAAATATCTTTCTTAATTATAATACCGTATATGAAGGATTGCTGGGCACATCCAATTCTTTTTGCTTTTCAATATTCAAAAAGTGATCATGCACGACTTTCCGATAGAACTTTCCCTCAATGATACTCCAATAAAGCAAATTTCCTCAGCTACAACAACAGTACGTTGTCGAAGAAATTCTTCTTTTATTACAACTAGTTTGGTTAAATGTAATAATAATCAAAATATTGTTGTAGGCGAATGTGGAATGAATCGACAACAAGAGTATCAAGAAGAGGAGGATGGGAAAGATGATGATGTGAAAAACAGTGATGTAAGTACAACCACAATAAAAGGTTTACATCATTCTCATCACGGACTTTATTCGGTTTTAATCATGTAATCATTTCATTTCATTTTTTTTTTTATTAGCTACCATTAGAAGATTTAATACAACAATTACTCGGTGAATTACAACAGACTAAAGCATTGGTCGTTGAACTTGAATCCAGATTGGAACTGTAAATATGAATTGATTTATTCTTTTCAATTAAAAATTTCGAAATTAAAGTTAAATTGATATACTTTGCGTATTATTAGGACCGAACAAACCAGTCAAGTAATTGTCGAAGAATTAAAAAATTTGTTATCAGAAAATGAGTAAGTAACGAATTAAAATCAATATCAACATGTTCTTTTTTTCGAATGTTATACCGACTTACCCGTCATTAAATTCCAGGTCAGTTAGTCACACAACAGCTGTTGATGCTGATCAAGAATTGGAGAATGATGATAACATGAAGATTGATGATCTAGATGATGATGAATTCTATCTTCCTTCATCTTTGATTGATCAAACCCACAAAGAATCCCCTATTATCATGAATAAGGTACAAGAGATCACCTCTCCAAAATTATCATCACATAATGAATCAATTGTTGCACCAGCTTCACCACCTGAGTTATCAACGCTACAACATGCTGATGACACGGACGAATCAATCGATAGAATATGTAGCGCGTTACAAAATTTAATAGATGATGCACAAGTAGCTTTACAAAAACCAGATTCATCATCATCATCAACAACAACAACAACAACAACATCATCATCATCGCATCGATTGCTTGGACTTCCACAAACGACGACACGCCCAAGAGCGCAAAGTTGGAGCTCAAATGTAGGTAGTTGGATAATCAATCATTATAATCCTTCCCCAATAGTATGCGAATGCGGAATATGTTGGTTATGTTTAGAATCAAGTGGTAGCAGTTTACCTTCCACGACAACCACTGCAAGAACAACTCCAAAATCTTCAAGAGCAAATTCAATTTCTTTAACCCGAAAATTTTCTTTTTCTTTGAAACCTCAACAAGAATCTGATAAAAGACAAGTTCAATTAGCAAGGATAAAGAAGCAATATCGTAAGAAATTGGAAGGAAGGTTTGATTATAGAAAGAGTTGTGAAGATTTAGAAATGGAATTGCAAAAATTAATTACTACGGCCATTTCAACAGGGGTGGAACATGGTTTAATGAATTCTCCTGTTTATCAACAATTCCAAGATGGTGAAGGTACTCAACGATATGAATCAAATCGTTATAATTATTTTAGGAATCATGATGATGATGATGATGAAACGAGTGATGATGATGATAAATTTTCAAGATTTCCAACGAGCTTTTCCAAAGCCTTTGAAATTTTTGGTAAACACGAACAATTTAGGGAATTGGAGGAAGATGTTTTAAACAATGATAATGGTAATGTGGATCATGAAAAAAAATCTTCGAAATGGAGAAGACGTATTTGGAATTGTTTACAAAACATCCGTGTAAATTTCGTTAATAATAAAGATAATAATAAAGATAACATTTCCAAAGAGAATTCTAACGAAAATGTGGAGGAGGATAATGGTTACAGTTCGTATAGTTCATATAATTCTTCATGGAATCCATCTTCTCGTGATTATCGAGAAAACTCTAACGAGGAGGGAGAAGAAGATCCATCAAATCCATTTCCATCATCTTTTATTAATACTTTAAACCTTGGACAAAATATTTTTAATTTTAATGTAAATTTAGTTCATTCAACAACAAATAATTATAACAAGAAAAGGACAAATAATTATTTCAATGATATTGATAATAGTAGTCATACCACTTCCATAACGAACAATTACTATAATAATAATGATGATAAAAATACGATTATGACTACTACCACCAATAATAATGAAGAAAAATCATCTCAATTAGGTCTCACTAAAGAATCTAAAAAGCTTCAATCGCTAGCCTTAAAGTGCATGAATTTTCTGGCAATGATGGGATTTATGTTCTCAATGTCACAAGCAATTGTTTCAAATTCCCCCGTAGCACCAGCAATAATGAACATTGCGGCTAGAAATATTAGAAGTAGAGCAGGGGGAAGGCGAAGTGGGAATAATCCGATTATGATGATTAAAGTTATTAAATATATGGCCGTTTTATTTGTCGGATGGGCTGCTGGCCGTTCCGGAAAAAGACAGAGACAAAAAGAATCATGTAATGAGAATAATAGAGTTGCAGAACTCTAGATCAAAATTATAATTTTTTTTAGAATAATAATATTTAATAGAATTAATTTTTTTTTTTGTTTTTTTTTTTTTAAAACCAACCGTAATTGATTTACGGAAAAAAAAAATTTCCTTTTAGAATTAATCGTTTTTTTCGTGATAGAATCCTTTTTTTTTTTTTTTAATTCGTACCTATTGGCAAAATCAAATAATTTTCTTTTCGTTTATAATTGGCAAAATCTTTCATTTTTTCACACTTTAAAAGCATGTTTACAAAAAATCACACTTTTTCAAGCATATAATTCACAAACACAACCACAAAAAAAAAAACCACATAAAATAATTACAAATATAATTATAACACCATCACAACAAAAAATCTATGAAAATTCCTTTATTTATAATATGTAGTATATGTAATTCTTCGTTATATTGTACAAAAATTTCCCTAACCTAGATAGATTAGGTTTTTATAATAATTTTCTTTTTATATTACTTCGTTTCATAATAATAATTCTTTCGTGTAAATTAATTTTTTTTTTTTCTCTTAAAAGTATTTAGAATTATTACAATTGACAAAAATCGAATATTTAAGGACAATGTTTCGAACCGAAAATAAAAAAACTTTTTAGACGCGCTCTGTGATCATCCAATCAAAACCTTTTTCATAAATAATTTTTTTTTTTTTTTTTTTGCTCTTTACACCAAACATGATCCAATGTATAAAAACTTCATACCTTTTCGTAATGCTTCACGTTCCAATCTTTATTTATCGTTTAAAGATAAACCATACTCAACAAAATCTCAACATACATCATCATACTTGTCACCACATTTAAATTATAAACATTTCATATCGAATGCTAAAGAAATTTCGCAAAATATTATAAATCGTAATATAAAAGATGCGAATATTTTTACAGTTTGTTCCTTGTATGAAAAATTTCGAAACACTACGACGGAATTAAATGCGCTTCGCTCGGAACATAATGAATTATCAAGATCTGCTAATAAAACATCTTTCCTATCCACAGAAGAGTCAAGGGCGAATTTCATCGAAGCAGCAAAAAAACTTAAACAACGAATTCAAAAAGAGGAATCGAAATTAATAGAAATCGAAAAAGAATTATTAAAAGAAGCATTAAAAATACCCAACGATACACATCCTAATACTCCTATTGGTAAGGAAGAAGATGCCAAACTAATTAAAAGAATTGGGGAGTCAACACCCCCCGAGGGAGTTACATCATTAAAAGATCATTTAACGCTTTGTAAACAGTTGAACTTGATAAATTTGGATCAAGCATCAAATGTCACGGGATCAAGTTGGTATTATTTAATGAATGAAGGGGCTTTATTAGAATTAGCCTTGATTCAATATGGAATCGAGAAAGCCATCCAAAAAGGGTTCAAACCTATAATTACACCTGATGTAATTAGAAATGAATTTAGTGATGCATGTGGGTTTCAACCAAGAGATGATGAAAACCTTTCACAAAACTATTTTATATCGAATGAAAGTTCACAAAATTTAATATTATCGGCAACGGCGGAAATTCCATTAGCAGGATTATATTCAAATAAAATCTTATCTCATAAGGAATTACCAATCAAATTGGTTGGATTTGGTAGAGCCTTTAGAGCTGAAGCTGGTGCAAGAGGTCTAGAGACTAAGGGTTTATATCGCGTGCATCAGTTTAGTAAAGTTGAATTATTCACTTTGACTGGACATGATCAAAGTGATAGAATGTTTGAGGAGATCATTGAATTGCAAGAAGAAATTTACAAGGATTTAGGGTTATGTTTTAGAGTGATGGACATGCCAACAAGCGAATTGGGGGCGAGCGCATATCGTAAATATGATATGGAAGTTTGGATGCCGGGTCGCGGAAAATGGGGCGAGATATCTTCGGCGTCCAATTGTACCGATTATCAATCTCGTCGATTAAATATAAGATATAAATCTAACGTCACAGAATTTGTTCATACGCTAAACGGAACTGCAATCGCCGTTCCTAGATTAATTATAGCTTTATTAGAAAATTTTCAAAAGGACGATGGAAGCGTTGCGATACCAAAAGTATTAAGAAAGTGGATGGGCAATATGGAAGTTATAAAATAAATAGAATAAATGAATTTTGAATTTTTAAACTAAAATGGCTTCATATACTTTTTTCACCGAGTTGAAACATTTGATTTTTCTTCCTTGCTAATTTAAAAAAACGGAGGGTGGATTTCAATTAATTTTTATTCTCATTCTAAAAACATTTGTTATAATAAAATGAATTGTTTTCACACCTGTTGTGCTAATTTTATATCATCCAATGATATTATACCGGGGATGATATCTCCATTTTCTATTAATTGAGATCTCATCGTGCCTCCCAATAGTCCACATTCGATTTGAGGAGTTTTCCAGAATTTAACATTATTTTCCGCATCATAACATTGTACGGCAATATTTGCTATTGAACATTCAGTTATTTCATGTTTTTCATTGTACATTACTACATCAAATAAGTCCTCTTTGGATTCTAACCCTACCTAATGAATTTCAAAAATTTCAATTATAAAACAAAACGCACACATGTTATTAAATATATACGTACTCGAATCCTGGCATCGTTGTACATATCTCTTTTGGTTGTTTTATGATAAAGAAATTTGTTTGAAGAAAGGGTTGGCTGCGTGTCTAAAGTTATTTTTACCGGTTCTATTTATAAAAAAAAAGAAAAAAAAAAAAAAGTGAATATGAAAAAAATGGACATTCGAATATCAATTTGATTAATTCCAAATGAATTAACCTTGTATAGGTTGAAATGCAAAGGTTGATATATTTGGGACTCCCTGCTTGTCTACCGTTAACCTTACCTATTACATAAACATAAAATTAATTTAAAATAGGATTTTATTTACATTTGTATGTTTAAAATCATTACTATTCGTCTCTTATCATCTCCGATATTTTTAACGGATTCTTGCAAGTTAGCTTTGATAAATTCCCGAAAATCTGACATTGTACAATTTACAAACGAGTTGTCGTTGGACTCGTCCGAGAAATAGGATGCGGATTGAGTTAATCGATTTAAATGAGGTTCTAGCAAGTAGAACCCTATGAGAAGATGAGAAGGTATTATACAAACGAGAAGAATAAATTAATGAGTTATGATGATAACGAATAAGCCGAAAGACTAACCGATTGATCGTTCGTAAAGCATTGTTTCTAAGAGTTGAAAACCTTCCATAATTGATTGAATTGTGAGATTGGAGATTTTGATCTCGACCCGGCGTTGCACAAGATTTGGACCCGTTGCAAAGATCGACTCGGTACATGTGTCACGGTAATTACACCTTTTTTTTTATTTGCTGTTTTTAGTTAATCATTGTCAAATAGTAAGGGGGAAAATTTCTATATAAAAAGGGGGTCAGAATGTTTTACAGTTTATTTATATATGTTTAATCAATTTATTTTTTATGAAAAAAATAATATACAAAAAAATACATCTAGAATATTAAATATGAAATTACTTAATAAGATCTTAATAATTATATTTTTGTCAACACAATGGTTATTGATGGCATCTTTAATGCCGTCGCGTGCACCAGATGATAACGTACATGCAATATCAGAACCATCAACAACCATTTTTAAAGAAGTATACGAGGATGATAAGTTAGACTTTTTGGTCTTCGGCGACTGGGGATTTCAAGGCAAAGGAATCGGTAAAAATCATGGCAACCAAAAGAACGTAGCCTTTGCTATGAAGAAATGGGCAGAAAGACATGATTCACGATTTATAATAAATGTTGGAGGTAATTGTATTTTCGTAACTTGAACCTAATTTCTTTATATGTGCATGCATAATGAAGTCCATCAAACCATAGATAGCTTTTATAAAAGTGAAGAAGGCGATCATCAAGGAGTTGATTCTGTGAATGATACGAAATGGAAGACGGCTTGGTTAAATGTGTACAAAGGAAAATTGGCACAGATTCCTTGGTACAGCGTAGCGGGAAATCATGACTGGTAAGCAAGGAAAAAAAGTGTCAAATTTTGTTAACAAACGAGGACCATTATTTATCATATAAGTCACTCAATTAATATAGGTATAATAATGTTACGGCGGAAATCGATTACAGTTTGAATGTAAATTCAAGATTTTTCATGCCATCATTATTTTATGTTCGGACAAGCGTATTTGGTAATGAAGAAAAGGTTAAAGTTACATGGATACATATTGATACGAATTTGTTTTATTATAAATATGATGAGATAAAAAAGGAAGGAATGAAAGAGAAATTTGGAACGTTGGGATGGGATGACGAGGGTGAAATCGAAGAAAAATTAAAATGGGTAGAAGAACAATTAATTGATCAACAAGATGCAAATTGGATTTTTGTGGTGGGACATCATCCATTAATCGGGAAATGTGTTGAAAATTACTACATGCCAAGGTTAACAACGTTATTTGAAAGATATAAAGTATCAGGATATTTTGCAGGTCATGCTCACACATTAGAATATCAATATCCTAAACCGAACTCTTCTGTTGCATATTTTACTTCTGGCGCCGGAAGCAGGACGAGTCCAGGTTGCAATGGGAAAGATTGGGGTGCGCCTGAAGGCACTTTTGGATTTTTACATGCTACCATAATAGGTAATGAAATGAATTTTGAATTTGTTAATGCTACGACTATAAAAGATAAAATTATTTATCAAGGTAAATTAACTGCCAATCCAATTTGGTATCCAAAATAGATTTTGATGGTGCAAACATCCTTATAGATTATTTTTTTTTAAGAAACAGATGATTATATTTTTTTTTTTAAAAAAAAAAGAGTCAAAATTCTAAAAATATATATGTATGTGTATATAAAAAGGTGCATATATTTAGATTCTGCCTATTTGGCGATCAAATAAATTTAAAAATAGAACCGATTTATTGAATGAAAACGTAACTTTGGTGTATCTAATCCTTATAAGGACATGTCATATTTATAAAACTTTTTTTAAAAAAAAAGCCATTAACTAATCTTTTATTGGATAACTTTTATTGGATAATTTGATAAGCAAATATTTGGTCGCTTCAATTCCAATAAAAAATGTCGGAAAAAAACGAAAGTATTTTTGGACCGATTATAAATTTACAAAATAAAAAATTAAATTAATAAGATATAGTTTTTTGTTTTTCTAATAAATATTATTTAGCATTTTTGTCCCCAATATTTAAATGTTTTCATATAAGTTCTATATCCTTCACATTCTTCGTTGAATCTTTCAACAATTTCATCATAATCGTTTTCGTTAATTCCCATAAATGTTGGTAAAACTTTTTTCATGTTTTTAAATGCCATTGTAAAGTAAATCAATGCAAATTCGCCTAATTTTCCTCCCCATTGACCTAATGGAGTACATCGTTTCTCATGTTGTATGATAGAAAATGAATTCGATGAAGAAAGAAACTGAGAAAGTCGCGGCGATATTATCGAGTTTATGTTTCGTGCATTGAAATATGATATCGCTAAATTTATGAAAAAAAGAATAAAATGTTTTATTATAAATTAAATCATTTTTTTTATCTTTTATTTATTTTATTTTTTTACTTACTTGATTCCTGTAATTTGGCGGTAACCGGTCCCTTACTATAAAAGATCAAATCTAGTTCCTGGAAGAAAAAAAAAGATTGTCACGTGTCAGAAAAGATTAAAAGAATTTCGTCAATTATGAAACTTACCATAATTTCTATCCAGCCGCCAACTTTTGTCACCCTAAGCAATTCTTTTATGACATTCTCACTCCATTGTTCCTCAGTTAAATATTGAACCAAGAATCTTAAATGTACAAAATCAAATGTATTGTCATCAAAAGGTAATCCTTTCACTATATCAACTTGGGAGAATAAAGCATTTGGTGGGATTTTGGGGTCATCAGGGGAAGGGTACATTTGTGCCATATCTATTCCATAAAATTTAGAGTTTGGGAATTGCGATGCAACATCTAAAACAAAGGAACCGCTCCCGCACCTAAATAAGAAAGAATGTGGTTTTAGGAATTGCAAACGACTATACTTTTTCATCGAGAAAAGTTGAACTTACCCAACATCCAGGACTTTGGCACCATTTTTTAATGTTTCTTCCATAGGAGCCGAAAAATTTCCTTGCCAAACGTATCTAAACATTAAATGTCTTAATTGAATTCTATCTACATGTTCATTTTCTGATGGCAATTGATATTTTGATTTTTTTAGAATGTCATCATAAGTGTTTGGGTCAATAGATCGAAATAACGGAGAAACGTTTCCGGGAATACGTGAAGAATCTGCTTGGAAATACTTTTGAATTGGAGAAGAAGAACGTGGAGAATGGGAGGGAGAGTTTGAAGATGAACTTGGTGGTGTTGAAAGATAGTAAGCTGTTGTAGAATGTGGCTGTCCCATTTTTATTTGATATAAAATTATCGAGTGTTAATTATTATTATTATTAGATTTATTTTTTTTCTTTAAAAGTACTTTTAAAATTTTTTAGTCGAATACGTATTTATATATAAGAAAACACATGATATTCGCACACAAAAAATTCATATGACTTAAATTTTTAATTTTAGCACAATTCGAAACCGATTATTATAAATTTTTATTTCAAATATTCCGTAATATTTACCTTTTTTTTTTCACCTCACAATATCGTTCTTACTAAATTTTTGTCGATGAATACTCAGATATTCATTTTGTTTATAATGATGACTTTGTACGATTCCTTGGCATAAAAAAAAAAAAGGAATTAATATCAACACAATTTGTATAACAACCAAAATGGCTTTTTTTTTTTTTTGCGCCTATGTAATATATATCAATCAAATTATTCAACATTCCATGATTGAATTATCGTAAGATTAAATGTAGAATTTTCCATATGCAAATAGCAAAATTTTATGCACGTTTCGATTTAATAAAAATCGGGAGTTTAACTAATTTAGAATAAATTCAGTGGTTTGCACATCATTCCCCGTATTATGTTGGAATACGTTACACTATTCATGGTGGTGGAATTAATTAGGGTCGGTCAAAGGCTTTGACCGGACCGACCGGTTAATAGTAATAAATTTAAGCCAAATACTTCTTGTTTAACAGCATTTTTTTTTAATCATTTATATTAAGTGCGTAGCATTATCGCGGACTAATATATTTCAACAGTGTAACAAAAGATGAAATTTTTTTTTTGGAATATCTTACTATATACTGAATACGCCACAGCACAAAATAAAATCGTAACATGGAATTTGATGAAATAAATAATCTGGGGATTACATATGGATTATGTCCAGATTGTAAGGAACCAAATACAGGTTCCAGATGGTGTAAAGAATGTAATGCTAAACGGTTTCAACAAAGATTTTCTAATTGGACTAGTGAAAATGAATTTATTGACAAATTCATAAAGGAGGCTCAATTAAATGCAACTAATAAAAATCAAATATTAGAATGGATTCCTTATAACAGACTTGAAAATGTTGAATATCTTGAAGTTGAAAAGGGGCAAGCCATTTGGTTGGATGGACCCATCATGGAATGGCATAATATTAATGAAAGAAAATGGCGTAGATACAAGCGCACTGACCATGGAATCGATGTAGCTCTTAAAAGTCTTAATGACTCATCAGATTTCAGCTACGAATTTTTAATCAAGGTATAAATTATGCTTATTATTATTATGGGCTTTTGATCATTATTATCTTAAACTAAATTTTTCTTTGTTTCCATATACATATACTGTGTGAAAAGTATCGGAAATATCATCGCAAATGTACCATGTATGGATTTACTCAAGTTCCCAAAACTCAAGATTACATGATGGTAATAGACAGGAACTATGGTTTATGTTTATATTGTTATGAACCATGTGATTGGTGTAAGGAATGTAACGCTAAACGGTTTCAACAAGGTTTTCCTAATTGGACTAGCGGAAATCAATTTCTTGATCGATTTATACAGGAAACTCAACAGAACGCTCAATCAGCAATTCAGGTATTAGAATGGATTCCCTATAATAAACTTAAAGATATTGAATATCTTGACAAAGGAGGATTTAGCACCGTTTACAAGGCCATTTGGTTGAATAGACCTATTGGAACATTGGTGGCTCTTAAAAGTCTTCATAATTCATCAAATTTAGGTGATGAATTTTTAAATGAGGTATGATGTTAACGTTTTATTGATTTATAATTAACCACTTGTTTTCAAATTATTTTTTTTTTTTCATCTATTTTGTAGTGGAAATATCATCACAAGTGTTATCGGATAACTAACAAACTTGTTGAATTTTATGGATTTACCCAAGATCCAAATACTTTAAATTATATGGTGGTAATGACTTATGCAGCGGAAGGTAGCTTGAGAAAAAATTTACCAAATATAGTTAAATCCAAATGGGATTTTAAATTAAACCTATTATATGATATTATTAAAGGACTTCAATCAATACATCAACTAAACCTTATCCATACAGATTTTCACGATGGTAATATTTTAAGGTATAATGAGAACACTTCATTGTTTATTAATGATTTAGGATTGTGCAAACCTGTAGAATATTTTCGATCCCCTTCTAAAAAAGATGATATTTATGGTGTCTTACCATTTGTAGCACCTGAAGTTTTGAGAGGTAACCCTTACACTTCAGCTAGTGATATATATAGTTTTGCTATGATCATGTGGGAATTTACATCTGGAGTTCCTCCATTTAATAACGTGAAAAGTGATTTTCATCTTGCTCTAAGTATTATAAGAGGACGACATCCCGAAATTATTGAAAATACTCCAAAATGTTATGTGGATTTAATGTTAAAATGTTGGAATAAAGATCCATCAAAACGACCATCCGCATCAGAAGTTGAAAACATTTTTGAAATTTGGTATGCTGGTATTAAAGGAGGTTATATTGATGAAAATTCAAAAGTTGATATCATGGAATTTAGGAAAGCAGATGATGATATTCTAATTTCATCTAAAATGGTTAATAATAAATTCCATCCATTAGCATGTTATTCAAGTCAGAAACTTGATTTTGCCAAAAAATTGAATGAAGTTTTAGATCAAAAGCAGAAAGAAAATTTTGATTATGAATATGATCAAAGTAATGGATTACATACATCAAGAATTCAAGATATTGGTAATTAATTATTATAATATTTTTAAGAAATTTAGGAATCCGTTTATCATTAACATGTAATTTTATATTTTAATAGATGCTTTAGATAATGCTATTAGTAAGTAATACAAAAAAATCTTTTGTTTTTGATTTATTTTATATTAACTTTATTTTTATATAAGATGATGTTCTCAAAGAAGATTATTAGTAAACTAGATTTACAATCCATTTAATCATTAAGAAAAAACAAATTCTCACTTCAAATACCTCATTTGATAAATTATAATATATAGTTATATGTGAATTTTTCAATTAAAAGATTATATTCTGAAACAGAATTTTTTGGTAAAAAATCCTATTATCATCTTATTTTTCATATAATTAATTTCAGCCAAGTTTATGTCATTCATGAGAAGTGAAAACTTGGTAGGTAAATAGATGTTAATTTGAAATTAGAAAGTATTAATTCTATAATAATATATAGTTAACTTTTGATTTTAAATGTAATAAGATCTTAAATTTTAATCAAAAAAATTCTTAAAACCTAATTTTTATAGTAAATTTTTCATATATTCTTTTATATTAACTTCTTTAAAAATATTACATTAATATATATAATTTATTTATAAATAAATTTATTTAAGACAAATATTATTAAAATATCTTTATTCTAACTTTTTGGTTTAAAATGAAAATTATAGATCCAGACAAATTAACTTAAACCTTTCTCTTTTTTAGTAATTTCAAAATTGGTAAAAATAGATTATTATTTAAAATAACTTTTGAAATTTTTTTTTAAAAAATAAGATAATAAATGAAACTATTTGTTCTTATTTTAATTTTATTTATTAAACAGTTTTACTTAAAATTTCTTAATAATACTATAAATAAAAATATTTGATATTTTAATAAAATTAAAAGACAAGACTTTATATTTATCACTATAGATAATACTGAATATAATATATTGAAAATTTTAGTGGAATTAAGAATAATTTTGTATTTAATATTTATGGATAATATTAAAGATAACATATATTAATAAGTTATAATATTTTACTAGTAAAAAGTGTAGTCTTTTTAAATGAACTATTGAAGCATTTCTTACTTAATTCCTTTAAAGAAAATAGACTTTTTAGAAGTAATATATATTTAATCTTAAATTAATTTTCTAAAAAAAAAATTTATTTATTTATCTACATAAAATATGTTAATACTTTTATTATTATATTTATATAGTTTTGTTTTTGAAATATTTTATTTATTTTTTTTAAAATCAAAAAATTATATTATATTACATTTATTATATACTGTATATACATTATATTTTATTTTTTATACTTAATAAATGTATTATTTTTTTAATTAAATAATAAATTATGAATCATCTTAAAATTATTAATTATTTTATATATATATATTTTTATATAATATCACTAGTTGAAATCAAAAAAATTAGACATGCAAAAATTGATCTAAAATCAGCCTAAAATCAGCTTTAATTTAGCCAATTGGCATACATCAGAAATTAGCTAAGAATTAGCCAAAATTTGACCTATCTTATTTATAACTGATTGATGTTTGATTAGAACAATTATATTATTTCTTAGATATGATAGGTATTATTATTCCTTAAGAATGATGATATTATCATATCTAAGGTATAATGCTTTTATCATTCCTAAAAAATAATGCATTTATTGTACCTTAGATATGACGATTTTATTATTTTTAAGATACGATAGTTTTATCGTTCCTAAAATATGATGTATTTATCATTCCTTAGAAACAATAATATTATTATACCTAAGGAACAATGATTTTATCATTCCTAAAGTACGATGCATTTATTATTTCTAAGAAATGATTATTTTTTCATACCTAAAAAATGATAGTATTATCATTCCTTAGATATAACGATTTTATCATTCCTAAGGAATAATGGTATTATTGTTCCTTAGGGATGATAATTTTTATCATTTCTAAAGTACAATAGTATTATTATTTTTTAAGGATGATTACTTTATTATTCCTAAGGAACAATTATTTTATAATTTCTTAAGAACAATGACATTAAACTGATTTGCTAAAATAATATTGATTTAATGTACTATTTGAGTTTATTTCTGGTATATAGGAATATTTATATAAATAAGCTTAATTTTTTAACTTTTTAAAAAATAATTTTAATCATTTCTAAATTTTCTCTTTTTACATTTCACCAAAATTCTGAAAAAAAATTGTCTCAAAAACAAAAAGATCTTAAGTTGAATTTTAGTTAATTTTCTGATTTTTTTACTTTTTATAATAGAAATATACTTTTAACTATCAAATCAGATGATAATTAAGTTGAATTTTAGTCAATTTTTTTGATTTTTTTTACTTTTATAATAGAAATATACTATTAATGAAAGAAATTACAACTTCAAATATCACGTAGGATATATCAATCAATAATGATCTTACATTAGATGATGTTATTGCTATACTAAACAGTGATCAGCAATAATTTCTGTTTTACCTGATTCGCTTGTTTCTTCTGTATTTTTTGTACAGCCTGTTTATTCTATTTATTCTGTTTCACCTATAATTTCTTTAATTTCTGAAATTTATTTTATTTCTTTTTATTATTTTTATAGTTTATATTATTTTTAATATTTTATTATATTTAAGTATATTTTTATTGAAATATATATCTATATTTAGTTAATTTATAGCGTAACAAGTAGTTAACTGTAGCAAATTAATTTTGTATAAATAGAATAACTTTTTGCTTAAGTTGTAAATTAACTCCTTTGTAAGTTTATTAACTCATTTATAAATTACTTGCAAGTTTTAGTATTATAAATAAAGGAATCAATTTAAATCTACATATAATCTACTTTTCCCTTCAATGTTATTTCTCATCTAAAATTGTTGTAATACCTTATACTAACTTGCTATTAAGTTCGTTATTATGAGTTTGATTAAATATATCTTAAATTATAAGACATGGTAAATTGCCAAGTTGATTCAAGTATAACAGATACCTGTAGGACTTAGAAAAAATCCTAAGGTCAAAAACTCTAACGTGTAAAATCAGCTGCTACAGTCTCTCAACTTAAACGTTAAGATAAATAAAAATGAACCCTGTGATAATATGTATCTAAAAATAAAATTAAAATATAAACTAAAAGTTAAACTGAATTACATGATTTTATCATTCTCTATTTATATTAAATTTAATACATAAATGGATATAACAAATAAATTATATATATCTAATATATCATATATGTTAGATATATTTGATAAATTAAATATATCAGATATATCAAACATATTAGATATATTAAATGTATTTGATATGTTTGAAATTTTAATCTGTACTTTCTTATGTTACATAAATTAAATATATCTATTAAGTTAATTATATTAACTATATTACTTATATAAACTATTTATAATACATTATATAGATTAATTAAATTATAATAGTCCTATTACATTACTTTTTTCTTAAGATTTTTGTTCTCATAAAAATTCTAAATTATTCTAATTTATTTCATAAAATTATAAATTTTATCGATCAATTGCATAATAAAATTACAAATTCTATTGCTAAATTATGTAATCGCACATAAAATAATTAATAAAATAGACCAATAATCATTTGTTTATAATTTGCAAAAAAGGTAATTCTTATAGTCTTGAGAATTTTTATAGCCACCATATTTTGTTATAAATATTTATCCAAAATCTCTTTTGATTTTCACCAAGTTCTATTTGTGCTACTAAAACTATTGTAAATTTTTAACTTTTTTAACATAGGCAAAATTTTTCACAAGTAATTTTTCTCTCATCATCAATATAACCTTCATCATCAAAAAGAAGAGACAAAATAGCAGAGACTAGATAAATTGGATATTAAGAACTATAGACTTTGATTATCATTAAATTTCTCTTTATCTTAAGTGATCAATTTATCTAATGAAATTAATCATTTATCTTCTTATTTATCTCATAATAGATATTGATATTGAGACCTTAAAGTGAAATAAAGGGTCTTCTATTCTATTATAATTATATAAAAGCTAATGTTAATTGTCTTTAAAGTTATAAAAATGTCTAATTAGTTTAAAATCTTCAGAATAATTTGAATTAAATCTATAGAAACTTTAGAAAAATATTAGAGCAATTTTATCAGAAAAAAAAATTTAATTTTCGATATCATGTATCTTTTAATAATTAAATATTTTATCAAGAAGAAATATCATTAGCATTTTAGTTCATTATAGAATTATACTATGTCATTATTTTTTTGGTTATTCTATAAACTACGCTCTCTTTTTTATCTATTATAACTAGTAATTATTATCATAGATAGTTTCTTCTAAATGTATTTTCTTTTTCTTCTATATTAATGTATTTTGTTATCTTTTTATTTTTCAATAAAGTTTTTGTACATCATTGCATTTTTACCATTAACTTTTAATCATAAATTTTATTATATAAAATAATCTTCATTTATGATATATTAATCTTTTCTCTATATCAGATAAGTTTATTGAAATTTAACAGTTAAGTAATTTATTACGAGAGAATTGCTAAATATAAATCTAATATTATCTTTTAATCAACTGATATGCTATTAAACTAGTGTAAACTATGTAATTATTATGAATAATTTCTTTTACAGAAAAACTAATATTTTCATATTTCTTGATTTTTTTGCATGCATTTTGTTAAACTTTTAAAATTATGTAGCATACTAAAATTTTCTAAATTTGTACTAAATAAAGAAATATTGATTGAGAAAGTGTTATATAAATATTGCATGATCATTGATAAAATATGTTTATATTTTTTAAAATGTTATATAATAATCAATAATAATTTTAAACTAATAATTAAATGTTTATTTTTTTGCAAGAAAGGAATTCTTATAATTTTAAAAAAAATTTTACATATATCTTTTATTTATAAATATTTCATTTGAAATTTATCCTATTTTTACAAAATTTTTATCTTCTAAGCAAAATTATTACAAATTTTTAAACTCAATATTTTCTTAATATAGATAATTTAGAAATAAAAAAATTTGAAAGGTAAGACTAGTAAATTTAAGAATATTTTAGTCTGAAAGCTTTGATTATATAAAACATGTACTAACTTGTCATGAACTTTGAATATATATAATCTATACTGTTTTCTAGTAACAGTGATAATTTGTTTAATCTTATTTAGTTAACTATAGTAATGGTTAATACTTTTGTTTTTTATCAAACTAAAGGTTTTTGTCAAAAAGTTCAAAAAGAAGTTCAGATCTAAGAAGATCTTCAAGCAAAAATTTTAACTTTAAAAAATTAATTATCAACTTACTTAGATCAAACTGCTAAAATTTTTCTTGAGTGTAAATGTTTAGAAAAAGATTTGCTTCAAAAAAAAGATAAGAATCAAAAACTTCAAGAAAATTATAATAAACTTAATAATGACTTTCAGTTTGTCTGTTAAGAAGGAAATGTCAATTTAGAGATTTTAGAATAATTTCAAAAGCATTTTAATTTTATTCAAAATTAAATTGTGAAGAATATTAATCACTATCAATTTTTAGTATACCTTATTCCTTATAAATATCAATTGAATTAAAGTTTTTTATATATACATATTAATAAATTATTACATATTTGACTATAAAAAAACTATTTAATAAATAATAAATGTTATAAATATATATTATTTTAAGAGCTATCAATCACACTATTGATACTTTTACTTTACTTTTGTTATCTTTTCTAAATTATTAAATCAAAATAATAAATATTATTTTATCTACTAATATCATATTATTTGCTATATTATATGATAAATTTCAAAAATTTTGTTTGTTAAAAATAGGCTAAGCTTTGATAATATCTTCTGTAATACATTGTTATGCAAAAATTATTTAAATTACAATCTTTTCCTAAGTGTAAATATCAATATAAATATGATACTAAAGGTTTTCAAAATATATTTATATTATTTAGATAATCTATTCATATATTACTATATAAATAGAAAAAGAGAATCTTATCATTATCGCTAAATGTTAACATGCGATTCTGTTAAATTATAACGATTAGATAGGATATTCAAGTAATAATTCTTTTAAAGTTTATGTAATAATCTAATATAGCTTAAACTCAAATTTTATAAATTATATGATGACATATATTCAATAATACTAAAAGTAAAATAATTCAATTGATTTAGAGTTATAACAATATATTTATTATTGATAAAAAAAAAATAAAGAAATAGATAAGAAAATAAGAAAATAAAGTAAAAAAAACTAAAAGTACTAAATATGAGAGTTAGGCTAAGTGTCTCTAAAAAAATTATTAAATATATATCTAAAAGTAAAACTAAGGTATAAATTAAAAGTTGAACTGAACTTTATATGATTTTATCATACTCTATTTATATTAGGTGATATTTTTTTAAAAAAACATATTTAAAGCTAAATTTCTTTAATAATTTTTAATATATTATTTAAATGAATATTAAAAAATTTTGATATTTATTAATTTCATTTAAATTCAAGCTTTGTATCAAATAAAAAGAAAATTAAATGATAATAAATATGATGCATCTTATAAAATAAACTTATCTGATAATATATAAAAGTTTGATAGTGATAAATTAAATTATTTTAATTATATATTATAATATAACTAATACTTATATTGATCAAAATAGTTTAAATTAAATAAAATTAGATGATTGAATTCAGATTAATTTTGATATTATTTATTATTGATTAATCATATTTTTGATTATTCAAATTATTATTAATCAATACTAATCAAATAAAACTATTTAGTATTATTCAGAAATTAAATTTAATCATAAATTAGCCTAAAATATTACTAATCAACTTTAATTAAACAAATAATTTAACATCAATTTAAAATTTAAACAACTATAAATCAGTTTAAAATTAATCCCAATTCAATATCAATTTACTCAAATAAACTTATAAAATCAATATATTTTTATTTAATTAAATTTATTAAATATTAAAATTTTATTAATAATAAAACTTAATATAAATTCATAAAATTATAATAAAAATATTATCCAAATTTACTGATTAATTTTCTATTAAAATATATAATAAAATAATAAAATAATAATAAAATATAATTTATTTCCTTCTAAAATCTTCTAAAATCTTTTAAATCATTATAAATATGAGTGTTTTGTAATAAAAAGATGAAAACTCTAATATATTTAATTTTGAAATAATTAAGTTTAAAGTTTTTATCACATATAAACAGATTAACATCCTGCAGCAATAAAAATAGATTATAATTAAAATAGATTTGCTAGTTTTTTAATATAAAATTTAAATCCTATATTTCATTCAAGATAAATAACTTAGTAGCTTAGGTCAAATATATTGAATATGTAAATATATTCATTGCAAATACACTTAGAGCTATTATTACAATAAATATTCTTTTTAGTAAAATTTTAAATAAGAAAAAATATAATTTTTATAAATTTACTTAATAGACCTGGATTAACTGTCAGCTAATATTCTTTAAATAATAATTATTTATATTCTTAAAAAATCTATCATTTTGTAACGATAATATTTATATAATAGAAGGTTAGTTTTTTTTTGTATGATTTTATTTTTTTGAATTATTTTTTAATTTTTCAATCAACTATATTTAAATAAGTAATAATGTTAATCCTGCATTCAGTTCTGCTGATTTTCTTGATTTTTATATTAATAGATTTAGTTGTTAAAGAATTAAGTTTATTCATAAAGATAGTCTTTTAAAGAAACATGCATTTTATATTTACTAATTTTTTATATATCTTTTGTCTAATAAAAACTTCTGATAAAAATATTATTGTTTGAATGACTTTTTTATTTTGAAAAATTGAAAGATTTTTATGCATAGATTAAATTGGTTAAATGCATTAAAAAATAACGTATTGTTAACATGTAATTCTTACAAACTATGACTGTTAAATGGGATGTTCAAGTGGTTTATTCTTTTTAATTATACAGTAATCTTTCAATGGTTTGCAAGTTTTAATTCAGACGTTTATCAAAAGTGTTTAGACTATTACAACAAATGGTGATTCAATAGATTGCCAGTAGTTATATTTATAAGATAATATATTTATTCACGAGTAAAATAATAAAATAAAAGAGAAGAAATAAAAGAAAATAAAATAAGAAAGAAAAGAAACGAATTACTGAAACTAAGATATGACACAGTAAGCCAGTTGCCTCTGAAACTACTAAAACTAACTTGTTGAATTCCTATCTGTCTTTCTTTTTACATAAACCAAAAAGCTATCTATTTATATAAAATAATTATATATAAAGATATAACTAACATGTCTACTATATCAACTATGTCTAATATATCAACTATATCTAATATATCAACTATGTCTAATATGTCAGTTATGCCACATATGTATAATATATTACATATACAGTCAACTCTTTCTACAACGAATTTTGATATAACGAATTTTACAATACAACGGATTTTCAGTGTCAGACA